>JAMPIV010005005.1:0-116430 GCA_024509875.1 Oreohelix idahoensis
TGCCAAAATTTCAGACTGATCTATTAGAAAGTTTTGTAAAAAAAATAACATTTTTTGTCAATACATGTTAGTTTTGAGAAAAATGCATTTTAGTTTACCGAGTGACTTGTCTTGTCCAATATACTCAGCATTCCTGGGGGGCTGAATGTGTTTACCACTTGTCCAGCACTATATGCTGCACCTCCTTCAGCTTCCTCCAGCTCCTCCCTCTCGCCTTTCTTTTTGCCTAATTTTTCTTCTGTCCTTCTACCATGGTAACCAAAAAAAAAAAACAACCGCTATATTGGGTTTTTCACCAATTTTCAAAAGCAAAAATCTTGTTTCCCATTGACCAAACTTTATCAAATTGCACACACATGTTGTGACTGACAATTAAAACAATTTCCCTCATGATTATTTTGATAAGTTTAAAATTCTATTTTTAATGATTTAAAAAAAAAACAACTATATTTGTATGAACAAATATTTTCAAAAATATTTTTTTTTTTAATTTATAAAAGAAAATTACGAAATATATCAAAAATGCAGATGTGTTACTTTAAAGATATAGATGTGTACTACTCATGATTATTTTTATAAGTTTTAAATTATATTTTAAATGATTTAAAAAAAAAAACTATATTTGTGTGAAAAAATATTTTTTTAAATATTTTTAAAAATTGATAAAAGAAAATTACCAAAAATATCAAAAATGCAGATGTGTTACTTTTAAAGATATAGATGTGTACTACATGCATGCCAAATTTGAGACTCCTCTGTTTGATAGTTTTAGAGAGAAATCGTGCATTTTCGGCACAAATTTGAAAATCATAGCATGGGGGTAGTGCCGACAATATGCTTTTTGATACATCAAATGCATTTTTATGTTATAAAACCTTGCTCAATCGATTCCTCGATGATTATTTCATAAAATAAGCTCAAAAGTAAAAAAATCGATATTTTATACGTAAAATCCTTAACGGGTGACTTCTCATAATTCAGTACATTTATCATGATTCTTGTAAGCATACTGCATATTTGTTTCCTCAATTTAATGTTTGTTTCTTGTGTATTTTTATTGACATGTCTTGTCACAGATGCTTATGTGTTATTTTAAAAATGCCTGCCAGACATGTGCAACAGCTGGTTCTTGGTACCAGAAGAAAGATTGAAAACTTCATCAAGTGGAAAGTGAAGCAAGGCTGTCATATACATTTTGAAGGTATTTACATTTGAAACTTACTTTATGTTTCCCCTTGCCTAAGCATAGACATTCATGTAATTTATTTTGATCTCCATAAATATCAAGTCTAAACATATTTCATTACTTACATGTATTGTTTTGCTTCCATTGTACTTTAAGGCACAGTTTATTAATGCTTGTTTACATCTTTATTTGAAATTTTACTAATATAAACATTTGCCTCTTTCTAGGAAGTTCAAGTGTCATGGAAGCTGAAGCAGGTAGTGCTTTGTGAAGCTGTTCTCTGACGCGACAGAAATTTCGCCACACCGCGTAAAGTGATTGTGATAGCAAAGCATTCAATCAGATCATAGCAATTAAACCATATGGCGCTAATATTGCTAAATTTAATCAAGGATCTGAGGCTGCTATATTTTTCAAGAAGGTCCTGGGGCTGAACAGTGGAAAAGAGGCTTGTCGACTGGCAGGAGCAAGAAAACGTTAAACATCTCGTGCTCAGCTCTAAAACGACAGAAAACTGCACTAAGAAAATGAAGGACATTTGGCACAAATCTCAACAGAAAACCAGACAAGAAGATGCAGAGGAAGCTGGATATGCTGCTGGTATGTTCTGCATGACTAGTAAGTTATTTTATTTTGCTGCAGTATTACATACTTATTTAATTATATTCTAATTATGTCGAAAAATCTGATTTTAAAGAAATATATTATTCTCATACTAATTTTCTTATAACTTCCACACTTATGTATTAATAGACATACGAATTGGCACATATATTGCCCATAATGTTTAAAACGTTTTGTATGATGGATTTTAAGTATCTGATCAAACTTTTGATTTATTGCAAAAAGTAATGTAAAATTTAGCAAAATTTGTTACTATTTTTAGACACTATTTTCAAAGTCCTACAACTTTTTAAAAATTAAAGTTATCAAAAACCAATCTTAAGAAAAGTTTTAAACTGTAATGATAAACGTTGTATTTAAGTTTGGTATTCATAGCTTAATAAATAAAAAAGCCTTGGCAAATTGAAATAGAACAAAGAATCCAATATTGCTCAGCTCTAAAACGGCAGAAAACTGCACTAAGAAAAGGAAGGAAATTAGGCACAAATCTCAACAGAAAGCCAGATAGGAAGCTGCAGAGGAAGCTGGCTATGCTGCCAGTATGTTCTAAATGACAAGTAAGCAATTTTTTAGAGGAAATATTACATAATTATTTAATTGTAGTCTATTTATGGAGAAAAATGTGATTTTCTCAAAATCTATTTTTCTCATCCTAATTTCCTTAAAACTTCCACACACTTATGTATTAATTGACATAAGAATTGGCACATATGTTGCCCATAATCTTTTAAAACTTTTTATGTGATGGATTTTTAGTATCTGATCAAACTTTTGATTTATTGCAAAAAGTAATGTAAAATTTAGCAAAATTTGTTACTATTTTTACGACACTATATTCAAAGTCAAACAACTTTTTTTTTGTATTAAAGTTATCAAAAAAATCCATCATAGGAAAAGTTTTAAAATATAACGATAAACGTTGTGTTCATATTTGGTATTCATAGCTTAATAAATAAAAAAAGCCTTAGCAAATTGAAATAGAACAATAGAATCCAATATGGCCGCCGTTTCTATGGCAACCAGTGGTGCAGTGCTATCAAACTCTTCATTTTGCGTATCTAGTATTGATATAGGTTAAGTCTGTGCTTTTTCATTGAAATCCAGCAATTAATAACGAAAATAGCATTTCAGTGTAGCTCCTCCCCTTAAAGTGACCCAGTTTTTGGACATTTAAAAAAGTTAACCTTGTGCACACAGAAATGTATAGACATTTCCCTGAGCTCAGTTTTAATGACATTTTCACTTGTCTTAACAGTTTGCCAATCAATTATATAAACCTTGTCTAAACTGAATGGCGGCCCTTAACTTTTGTCCAGTAGTATATATTTGCTAGATTCTGTTTGTTTTGTTTTATGTCGTTCATTTTCTTCTTTTAATAATATAATTTTAGTTTAGCTCGGAAACTTAAAACGAAAGTTGTGTTTTTTAGGTCATTATTATTTTTTATTTTATAGGTAATTTTTCGTGATTTTGGGTCATAAATGCATTATTTATAGGTAATTTTCCAGCGGTTGTTAAGTTACAATCCTAGCCTTAGTAATTCAATATAAGTCTCTCCCACTTATCGACATAATATGGACGCGTATCTTCTGGGTGTGTTTGACCTTATAGTCTCTATGTTTTACTTCGGACACGGATGCTACCGATGTTACATGGCCCAAATCTCTCACCCTGGCTAATCCCTTTTCTGGTATGTTGAATATGGTACAATGAGGTGATCGAGATTAGTAGACTTTAATTCTGGCCTTGTCCTGATTATCAGGGGTTTTTTAAGCATTTGTGGTATAAACTCAATGACCATTAGTAGCGCAATAATGTCTGAGTGAGGAAATTACAGACATAAGTAGAACTGCCGAAAATACTACATTACAACATAACAACTACTGACAAATAAAGAAGAAAGAGATAAAAGGAAAGAGAGAGATGAATATAGAGCGGACAGCTAGGTCATGATGTCACAATCTTGTAGTCTGGGCGTTTCACATACAGTGTAGTATGGAAGATTTACAAACTTGTAGTCTGGAAGTTTTGCAAATTTGGGATAATGGAAGTTGTTCAAACTGGTTGTTTCTTAAACGTGTAGTCTGGAGTGTCACATACTATTGTAGCATAGAAGTTTCACATATAATGTATTATGAAAGGATCACATACTTTGTAGTATGAAAGTTTTGCAAACTTACAGTATAGAAGTTTAACAAACTTATAGTATGGAAGTTTTACATATTTTCTTGGAGTGTCTTAATTCATGTATGAGTTTTACAGACTTGTTGTCTGAGAGTATCTTTAACTTGTAGTCTGGGAATGTCACAAACGTGTAGTCTGGGAGTGTCACGTACGTGTAGTCTGGGGGTGTCCCAAACCTGCCGTAATGATGTTTCACAAACTTGTAGTCCGAGAGTGTCACAAACCTGTAGTAATAGTGTTTCACAAACTTGTAGTCTGGGACTTTCACAAACTTGTAGTTTGGGAATGTCACAAACTTGTACTCGGAAGTGTCACAAACATGTAGTAATGGACTTTTAATAAACTTGTAGGTTGGGAGTTTTACAAACTTGTAGTCTGTGAGTTTCACGAACTTGAAGTCTGGGACTTTCACAAACACGATGGTCTTTAAAAAGTTCAGTGTTATTTCAGATTGTTATTGTAATGCTGAAAAGTATTTGTATTACTTTGATTAACAGTTTTTTTCACTAAAAAACACGTGAATGAAATATCTCCACAGAGCTATACTCAGTGGATGCTCAAACAGAGGGGCAATGTGCGGACGAACTGAAAGCAAATATACAGAAAGGAATGACTAAATGTGACGCCATAAACGTGTACGCCAAATGTGTGATCAGAGCAGAAAAACTATTTATACACATTATTGACTACGGACGACACAATAGCAGATTTTCAGACCGGGTTTGATATAAGCCTGGCCAAAGGAGAGGTATACTGTTCTACAAATATCAAACGTATAGTGGAAGAACTTCGTAAAGAAGACAGAAACGGGGTGACACCTACCACAATACCACCAAAAGGTAATTATTCTGCTCCCGTAACTTTACTCAAATGTCAAAGTTCTTTGATAGTGAGAGAATACATTACCTTTATTATATAATCGTAATTTCTGACCTTTCTTCTCGCATTTCTCATTTGTTTATGCTTCTCTCTCTCTCTCTCTCTCTCTCCACTCTCTCTCTCTCTCTCCAGCAAAATGTTCTCTCTCTCTCTCTCTCTCTCTCTTTGTCTGTTTGTCTCTATCTTTCTCTCTCTCTGTGTCTGTGCCAAAGATTGCAGCCATTATAAATAAGGTCAAATTAGATGCACATTCACAAACGATGGGGCGCCCAAACTGGAAAATAGACACATGTAAACATTGGCACTTGCACACATAAAGACGTGGAAATAGCTGTCGTGACACCGTAACCATTTCTTCTATCCTGTATTCAGAACCACAGGTCAGCCATGTTTCAAATTGCTGACAACATCTTTCTAAAGTTGGGCAGCTCGAAAGTTAACATTGTTATTCTTGTCCGGGTGTAAGCTGCTTTTCGAACACAGTGTCCGCCACTGCAGTTATTTCCCAAACAGAAAGAGATGCAAAAGCACTGAATGGGCTTAAACAATGACCAGTCTTATCGCTATTGTGTGTTAAAATCTGGACGAAGTTGCTAGCTCATGGCCATCCCTCCGTGATCGACTTTTACGACATGCTCGGTAAGACGTAGTTGTACCAGTGATAGTTATCTGTGTCTGTCCCTCACTTCTACACAGCCATCTTGTCGTACTAGTGATAATTATCTCTGTCTGTCCATCACTTCTACACAGCCATCTTGTCGTATCAGTAATATTTATCTTTGTCTGTCCATCACGCCTACACTAGTCAACTTGTCGTACTAATAATATTTATCTATGTCTGTCCATCAAGTCTACACAAGTCATCTTGACGTACAATTCCAGTCCTTATATTCAGCGGTATCATCCTTCTGCGGAAGTCTGTAACCTCTAATTTCTGACGTCATGTTTAATTTGCTTACTAATAAACGGTACGTTATTACTACAAGCGATATCAGCTTCAGTTTTGTTTCCATATGTAAGATAAAAGAATGTTACAGAACTGTATAGACGAGATGAAGACAATACCAGACTGATGTTATTATTAAAACATGTTACAAAGTTAATGTTAATATTAATTGTGATAAACTGTTCTTCAATGTAAGTTAATATTAATGAGCGAGTTCCCGGGGTTTTCTGAGTACACAAAGACCACTGCTTTGCAGCAGGCTACCTGCTTAATGACTTGATGCAGTCATAGTCACATGCTCCGTGAGGTACCAAAACTGGAAAGTGTGACAGAGTAAGATACCGCCAGTTTAGGTAATGTTAATGACAATGATATATTTTTGCTGTCACGCGCTATCCTTCAAACAGGTATACACTGTTTGACAGCGTAGACTGCACTGACACAGAAGATGGTCGTATTCCTTAAAGATACCGTCTACGGACAACTAGTTGATTGCACCAGCAGGCAATCGCGGTTGAGGTTCAAAGATGTGTTCAAGAGAGAATATAAAGGCACTGGACATACATCCAGCAGGCTGGGAGGATGAAGCTGCCGCGATCACCAAGTGGCGATGCTCCTTACGTCGCCATCTCAGACTGGACGAAAAGAAGCTCTTACAACAAGCGGAAGAGAACAAAACACGCTGAAGGGAACAGCAGGAAAAAAAAGCAGTTGAGACCTATCACCTCACGGGCCCACTCCCATAGTCAATGATGACTGAAGTGGCTACTAGTAATACTACTATTACTACTACTACTACTACTACTACTACTACTACTACTACTACTACTACTACTACTACTACTACTACTACTACTACCACGGCTACTACCATTACTACTAATGATATATTTAACATTCAGGTAAATTTAACCGTAATAGTCACATTTGCATATTTGGTAATATTAGTGACAGTGATGTAGTTTTCATTTTAGGTAATAGTCGTGATATGACGTCTGTTTCACATCACGAATTCTAATAACTCTGGTCCTACGGCGCGCCATACATTGTAAAAAGATATGATACACCGACCAATGAAAACGCTTTCTTGGTCCTGTGTTTACAACTGCTGGGAAAATAATGATGGCAAGACCCTATTTGTGTAACATGATTAAATTCGGAATTTTACTACAGCAGTATGGAAGAATTACCACTTGGCAGAGGTTATCAAAACAATATTAGGGATGTTACTCTACCCGTAAGTAATGATACTTTTACTAATACTTATGTGATGGGGCCGGAAAGACACCCGACTTCCCCCTTCACGGAAAGACACCCGGCTTCCCCCTTCACGTAAAGACCCCCCGGCTTCCTCCGTCAGGTTCAAGGCATATTTATTGTCCAGATATTTTCGATGTGCGCGCAACCCACGTGACTGTCAGCCCACGTGACGGCGCGAGCAAGCATTGCTGGGATGGGAAAAGTCTTCAAGAAGATATATTAGTTTAGGCCATAATAAAGCCTAAGAATTAGTTGTGATGTGTTATATTTGACAATTGTGGGCCATATCTGTGTTTTCGTGCCTAATAAAGCAAATATCGCGAGTGTTATTTATGCGGCCAAATTAATTCGCGTAGCGCGCAGTAAGTTGAGTGATTAGCCTAGTGCCTATATAAAGCATGCAATGGCCAGCAGCGGCCTTTCCTAGTATCAGTCCAGACGAGAGAACAAACGAGACGAGGTGACCGGTGTGGGTAGCAGATGGACCAGAGCACGTGAGCTGTGATTCTTAACGCATTTTGTAGAATTTAGAATTCGTGTTCTATAAGTCTGAAATTATATTCAGCACGAGTCTGTTTTAATGTTTAGTGAGTTAAATAGATAGATAGATGTGAAAGTTTAAGAGCGATTATTTCATTTATCAGAAAGGCAAATACGGTATGAAGCTATTTCACGTGAATTTAGATAATATCAACCTGTTAGCAAAAATATCAAGATGGCAGCCGGAAGGCCACGTGGTGATGACTTTAGTTCTATTTGTTAAGTCAAGAGTAATTATATTTTATTCTTTATTGTAAGAGTAATTTAGTGTATTTCGCGTTTATTGATTATTCTACTGTATATCTTTAGTGGGTTGCTTTGGAAGAATAGTCATTTAGATTTCTGGGGAGATTAGAGCCACTCCTTGGTACGTAAGGCACGTTGAGACACGTGTTTCTCTGGTTGCTCCCGGCGGAGCATAGAAACACCAATGCAGCTGGTGTCCATTACAGGCCCACAATAAGCATTTTGATGCTATTACTGTGGTTGTTTCGGTGACGGTAACGATGTGTTTCATGTGATGAGTTCCCAATCTCATCAGGGGTCATATACGACACGCTTGTTACCAGGCGCACCAGTCGTCACTTACGACATGTTCAGAATGCAGTAATGAATATTGAGATGGATCAGTTGCGAGGTAGTGGCCTATGCCCATTAAGGAGAGTATTGGTTTTACATATTGTTTAATTCTATGTGATACATATTTATTTAATTATGGTTATGTGAAGGATGGTTTGAGAGTACGTGGGCTCACTTGGAGATATATATTTCTGTTCTCCGCTCCTGAGGGAGCATGGGACCAACAGTGTGGTTTGCCTACATATGAAGCATTCAGATGCTCGTGCAGTAGTAGTTTCGGTAGCAATCTGTGTTACATGGTGAGATTGCCAGCCACTTGCACAACACCATACTAGTCTCATTGGACGATACGCATAAGTATGTGGGTGTGTGTGATAGCTGGGTGTGTGCTCTTGCAGTAGTGGTTTCGGTAGCAACCTATGTTACACGGTGAGATTGCCAGCCTCATGCACAACACCATACTAGTTGCATTGGACGACACGCATGTGTGTGCGTGTGTGATAGTTGAGTGTGTGCTCTTGCAGTAGTGGTTTCGGTAGCAACCTATGTTACACAGTGAGATTGCCAGCCTCATGCACAACACCTTACTAGTCGCATTGGACGACTCGCATGTTTGTGCGTGTGTGATAGTTGAGGGTGTCAGGTGGCGTGGAAGGACTGTTTGGCAGGTGAGAATATCATTATTTAACTATTATGATTTTAACTATTCGTTGCTTTGTTTGCTTCTTCAGATTAGCAACTGAGCACTAGCTTGGTGTTTGTTTGGTGTTTGGTTTTGTTATTTTTGTTATTTGTTTAATGTTTGCTTCAGTGTGCTTTTAGTCACTGAATGGGTTGTAAAAATAAATACAGCCCCTGCCTTTAGAATCAAGAGTTTTATTGTTGATTAGGGTCGGTTGCGAGTGTGCAAGAGAGTGATCAAATATCACAAAAGCTATATCATCATCTCACCCCATCCTGTCACAATTGGCGTCGTCGACAGGATCAGGCAAACAGTGACACTGAGCAAACAGCAAACGAGCAATTATAATAGTGTAAACACCCAGCAGTGCGGTCTTGCAGCAAGATGGCTTCGATCAATGCGCCTGTGAAGATAGTACACGTGGAGGTGCCAGAGGTAAGGCTATTTGAGGGAAAGGCAAATCCCACTTGGCAAGAGTTTGTGGAAGATGTAGAGACCGTGTGGAAGATGGCGCCCTTCTGCGCAGAAGTCAAGGTAGACGTGATCTGGAACAACGTTACACCAGTGGTATCTAGGGAATTACGGATACGTGGCGGAGCCAAGGCCAGCCTTGAGCAGTTACTCAAGATAGTAGAAGAAGCCTACAGCGAGCAACCACCAGTCAGTGAGACGACCAGGAATTTCCAGGTCGTGAGTCAGGGGCCTAGGGAATGTTCTGTTTTCTTGGGAGGCAAAAAGCCAGAGACACTGGTGCAGATAGCAAGTGCAGAAGCCGACAGTGAAGAGGAGGCACTCAAAGCAGAATTATTTCTCCTAAAAGCCCAGCTAGCACAGCTGTCACAGGCCAGTTCGCCAGCACAAGAGGAGGTGCAGAGAAAGAGAGAACCTAGCCAACCGCAGGAACCATCAACGCAAGACGAGGAGGTGTGACCGCAGGAACCGCAACTAGCCCTTCTTGTATGTGAGAGTAAGGCTGTTGTCAAGGAAAGCTGTGAGCTGACAGCACCAACAAACGCAGCTGCACCGACAAGGCGAAAAGGGGTTTGCAAGTGGAATAGTGTCTACAGGGGATGGGGTTCATCACGGCAGATGATGGAAGTATTGATGTATTCATACATCAAACCAAGATCTTCAGAAAGGGATTCAGGAGTCTGGCGATAAATTAATGCGTAGAATTTGACAGCAAACCATCGGTCCAGGGCATGGAAGCAGTCTATGTGTGCGGCATTGGCGGTAAAGAATGCAAAAGAAGTAGGAGGCGACCCATGGCACAGAGAAAGCCTACCAGGTTGAGGTGCTATAATTGTGGAGAGTTCTCAGGCCACATGGCAGCCAAATGCCCTCAAGGCCCTCTTCCAAAACGATGTTTTAGATGCAAGTCTACAGAACACTTGATATCCACCTGTCCCTCAAGGAACTCTTTCCCTAGACGTACTGCCACAACCAGGTTGCCTACAGTATTTAAACCAAGAGATGACCATGACATCTGTCACCCTAAGGGAGCCGAGAACATTGGTCGTCGTCTAGGGGAGGAAACCCGTCCTAAGCAGATAGGAGGGAGTGAACATCAAGGTTCAGAAGAGGAGACTCATCAAAAGCAGATTGTGGGGAATGTTGGCCACCGTCCACACACAACGAGTGTAGAGCACGTCAGGAGCAGTCCCCCCACAGGGTCGAAAGCTGCATTCACTGACAGGCAGATGTCACGGGCAGGCAGCGACGCGGCACAGGTGAGCGGGTCTTCTAGACCACAGCGGCTGACAGCCCGACAACGTACAACTGGGGACATGACGACCAAGAGAGTCCCCAGCCGGGTTGTACCGAATACAGAATCTGAGCCCAAAACATCGCCGCTGAAAAATAATCAGGCGCACAGCCAACGATCTGGGAGATTACAATTGAAGCGCCAGAGGTAGTGATGTTGTCGGGACGACAACAAAATCAGGAGGGAGATATGTGATGGGGCCGGAAAGACACCCGACTTCAGCCTTCACGGAAAGACACTCGGCTTCCCCCTTCACGTAAAGACACCCCGGCTTCCCCCTTCAGGTTCAAGGCATATTTATCGCCCAGATATTTTCGATGTGCGCGCAACCCACGTGACTGTCAGCCCACGTGACGGCGCGAGCAAGCATTGCTGGGATGGGAAAAGTCTTCAAGAAGATATATTAGTTTAGGTCATTTTAAGCCTAAGAATTAGTTGTGATGTGTTATATTTGATAATTGTGGGCCATATCTGTGTTTTCGTGCCTAATAAAGCAAATATCGCGAGTGTTATTTATGCGGCCAAATTAATACGCATAGCGCGCAGTAAGTTGAGTGATTAGCCTAGTGCCTACATAAAGCATGCGATGGCCAGCAGCGGCCTTTCCTAGTATCAGTCCAGACGAGAGAACAAACGAAACGAGGTGACCGGTGTGGGTAGCAGATGGACCAGAGCACGTGAGCTGTAATTCTTAACGCATTTTGTAGAATTTAGCATTCGTGTTTTATAAGTCTGAAATTATATTCAGCACGAGTCTGTTTTAATGTTTAGTGAGTTAAATAGATAGATAGATGTGAAAGTTTAAGAGCGATTATTTCATTTATCAGAAAGGCAAATACGGTATGAAGCTATTTCACGTGAATTTAGATAATATCAATCTGTTAGCAAAAATATCAAGATGGCAGCCGGGAGGCCACGTGGTGATGACTTTAGTTCTATTTGTTAAGTCAAGAGTAATTATATTTTATTCTTTAATGTAAGAGTAATTTAGTGTATTTCGCGTTTATTGATTATTCTACTGTATATCTTTAGTGGGTTACTTTGGAAGAATAGTCATTTAGATTTCTGGGGAGATTAGAGCCACTCTTTGGTGCGTAAGGCACGTTGAGACACGTGTTTCTCTGGTTGCTCCCGGCGGAGCATAGAAACACCAATGCAGCTGGTGTCCATTACAGGCCCACAATAAGCATTTTGATGCTATTACTGTGGTTGTTTCGGTGACGGTAACGATGTGTTTCATGGGATGAGTTCCCAATCTCATCAGGGGTCATATACGACACGCTTGATACCAGGTGCACCAGTCGTCACTTACGACATGTTCAGAATGCAGTAATGAATATTGAGATGGATCAGTTGCGAGGTAGTGGTCTATGCCCATTAAGGAGAGTATTGGTTGTACATATTGTTTAATTCTATTTGATAAATATTTATTTAATTATGGTTATGTGAAGGATGGTTCGAGAGTACGTGGGCTCACTTGGAGATATATATTTCTCTTCTCCGCACCTGAGGGAGCATGGGGCCAACAGCGTGGTTTGCTTCCATATGAAGCACTCAGATGCTCGTGCAGTAGTAGTTTCGGTAGCAATCTGTGTTACATGGTGAGATTGCCAGCCTCATGCACAACACCATACTAGTTTCATTGGACGACACGCATGTGTGTGCGTGTGTGTCTGTGATAGCGGGGTGTGTGCTCTTGCAGTAGTGGTTTCGGTAGCAACCTATGTTACACGGTGAGATTGCCAGCCACATGCACAACACCATACTAGTCTCATTGGACAACACGCATGAGTGTGTGTGTGTGTGTGTGTGTGTGTGTGATAGCGGGGTGTGTGCTCTTGCAGTAGTGGTTTCGGTAGCAACCTATGTTACACGGTGAGATTGCCAGCCTCATGCACAACACTATACTATTCGCATTGGACGACACGCATGTGTGTGCGTGTGTGATAGTTGAGGGTGTCAGGTGGCGTGGAAGGACTGTTTGGCAGGTGAGAGTATCATTATTTAACTATTATGATTTTAACTATTCGTTGCTTTGTTTGCTTCTTCAGATTAGCAACTGAGCACTAGCTGGGTGTTTGTTTGGTGTTTGGTTTTGTTCGCTTTGTTATTTGTTTAATGTTTGCTTCAGTGTGCTTTTAGTCACTGAATGGGTTGTAAAAATAAATACAGCCCCTGCCTTTAGAATCAAGAGTTTTATTGTTGATTAAGGTCGGTTGCGAGTGTGCAAGAGAGTAATCAAATATCACAAAAGCATCATCATCATCTCGCCCCACCCTGTCACACTAATATAGGACGGGAGAAATCTTAGGTTGAATGCATTTGAAGCTTCAGGTTGGCCTAAATTTAGCAGTTTAAACTATGCGTACCGAAAAATGCAATTATGAAACTAACGGATTATTACATAAATATGTAAAACCTACTTCCAAGCATAATGTAAGCTTTAAATGACTAAAATCGCATCAGGAATAACGAAGATAATTAAAAAAGTAGTTTTCCTACATTTTACAAAAGGCAAAACGGTACCCATATTTTAAGATAGTTATCGCATTCCTCGTGGCTTCCATCTCTTACGTCCGAGGTCACACTATAAATAGACTTGCCTAACAAACTCCGGTCAGTCACGATTTGAAAACACAGAAGGCGGGGGAAAGAAGAGCATATGTTAATGCCAGCGTTTGCCTTCTGCACTTGTTAGCAGACCTCAATCAACCATTGGGGGCCTGTCTGTGTGTGCCTGAGGGTAAGAACGAATATATATATATATATATATATATATATATATATATATATATATATATATATATATGTATGTATGTATGTATGTATGTATGTATGTATGTATATATATGTGTGTGTGTGTGTGTGTAATTATATTGATTAATTCATTAGTGTGTTAGAAAGAGTGTAGAGTGTGTAAAGAAAATATTCCAGAACCAGTGTGTTGCCGGCTGAAATACAAGCATGTGTTAACCTTTAGAGGAAAAGCCAGCATTGTGAAATGTGTATAATATTGAGAATGATGGCCAAAGTACGACTGTAGGTTTGTTAATATATTTAAAGAACTATTTCTTGAATGGAATGAGACACCTACCAGGATCGTAAAGAAGGATGAAAGGGATTGATTTACAGTATCGTTTGACATATTACTTAATAATTTTACCCACAACCAAATCATTGTATGGAGCGAATCACAGGAAACTATTGATAATTAATAAGTTAGCAGAAAATTATGATCACGTTGAATTAAAATGATTGATGATACTATACTATACCTTGTGCATCTGCTGGCACGCTAATCTGAAACTGTATATCGTCCCCATCTGTGTCATAGAGGGATATGGATAGACAAATACAGGGAATGCGTTTGAATTCATTGCAGGTTTAATCCTTTAACCTAAAGTCTACAACTAAGAAGAGACTCCTAGTACTAAAGTTACAACGAATGCAGCGCCAGTCTGTGATAGCAGGCCAGTCATAACGTGTGTGGCTACTGGAACGATTTCATCTAAGGATTCTATCCAGCATTAAAGGGAGCCATCTGCAGTGACTCAGCTAAGTTGCTTAAGGCAACTGTGCAGCTTATCCATATTCACCAAAAACATAAACGCATCCAGTTTGTGATGACCATAATAGTATAGAGTTTCAATAAACTTATAATAATAATAATAATAATTCTTCAAGGGAATGATCAAGCAAGCTCTGTCTACAAGATGATAGACATTTTGACCCAAGGGAAAAACATTTGTTGACTATTATTATTTATTTAATGTTGTAAAATATTTGAGTTTAAAACTTTTCAAACAGAAAAGAGTAACTGTTTAATTAAATTGTAAATATTCACCAGAAGACTTTCTTAAATTCTTTAAGTTTAATTACAGTTCTTGTTGGTGAATTTAGTTATATAAATTACCCCTAGCAGAGACAGAAGCACTATTTTTTTTTTTTTTTTCGTACGCCCGCTAATACTCGAGGCGAAATCTCAGGTTATTACTAATGTCTAACCTGACATTGATTTTACGTGAGTATTCCTTTTTTCTTGTACAGAGACAGGTGTCCCTCGCCATTCAGGCAAATACTCTCCGATTTCGGAGGTACCCATTGCAGCTGGGTCGGCTCAGGAGCCGCCAATCCTTGGTCGACGACACTCCTTCAAATGTCCTCGCCAGGTCTCGAGTTAATCCAGTCCAATTCCCGGTCGACGAAAAATCCTCAAATGCCGTCGCCCGGGTTTGATCCTGAATCACCCGGTCGCCAGATCGGTGTTATAACCACTACGCTAGCGCGGCTCCAGAAGCACTATTAAATACCATAATCACAGAGGCGGATCAGGAGAGGTAGCAGTTAGGGACTCAGAGTAGTACATCACCATCTTCTCTGGGAATTTACATAGCTTGACCCTTCCTTTGTGTCTATACACCCTTACTCTCTTCAGAGAAGGGGGTATTACTGATAAGACCAGACTCTTATATGGCACTATCCTGATATCATCTGATACACCTTTATGTCCAGGATACCTTATTCTTTAAATCTTAAATAACATCTAAACCTCTCGCGACAGTAATATTATTGGCAATGCTTTAAGTCCATTTATACTAATATGTTTAAATTAGCCATCGTGTTTTTCTTTCAGGATAGAAGGACGCCACAACATTTGGTCAATGTCTTGACACGTTAGTGAGAGAAGCGAAGAGCGGAAAGTCTTGCAGTCTGATGACCCCTTATATAAAGTGTGCTATTCGGGTATCAAACTTTGACAAACTTACAAGCCTTTCAGACGAAGATTACCAGCCTCTAAATCAACAATTTAAAAATGAAATGGCTAAGCAAGGCCTGTATTGCGATATAGATATTCAGGCTATCATTGAAGATATGGGACGTGGAGAAGGTCAGTCTGATGACAGCTCTCGTCCATTTGTCCAAGTGATAAAATTAAGAAGATTGGTTATGAAATCAGCACACGTCCATTTGTCCCAAGTGATACAAATAGGAAGATTGGTTATGAAATCAGCACAGGTCCATTTGTCCCAAGTGGAAAAAATAGACAGAACATCTACCCCTATGCGGGAAGTCACGAAAGTGGAGGGAACGGATCTAATGTTATCTGTCGCTCTTTCCAACTTGTTACGTTGCTCATGTTTACATTTATGACAATGTTTGTGCTTCGTTAACAGTTAAGTGACATAATTAATTATGTGACGTTTAGATTTTGTCTTCTTTAACATGAAATTATGCAAGCTCTGAGAGATTATCTTCTCTGTGATAGAGCACGTTATGTGAGACTTAGAGAGTTATGACAGTTTATGTGACGGTAAGAGTATGTAACAATTTATGTGAGGGTAAGAGATATGTGATAATTTATGTGACCGTAAGAGGTATGCGTTTATCATGTCTTGGTCATATAATAACAGAAGCTGGCAGAACTGAAACAGAAATTAAGAAGAGAATAGGAATAGCCAAAGTTACATTCAATAACATGAGACAAATACTGACATCTAAACAATTAACTCGCACAATAAAAGTGAGAATCACCAAGTTATAGATATATTCTTCATGTCTGTATGGTGCAGAAACATGGACAATGAACAAGAAATTTGGAAGAAAGAACTGAGACTCTTCAGATGTGGATATATAGAAGAATGGGATCCATCTCACAGAAAGAGAAGAAAACAAATAAAGAGGTCAAGAAAACCTAGGAATGAAAAGAGAATTAATGAAGGAGATCAAAATTAGACAGTTAAAATATTTTGACTATGTAAAAAGACATAACACTTTGCAGAAGACCATAATAGAAGGAAGAGTTAAAGGCACATATGCAAAGGGGTGTGAGCCGTATAAGTGAGAAGATACCATCAAGAGATGGACAAGGAAGAGTCTATCATAGTGCACCATCGACATAAGAGATGGAAGATGTCGGAGACCGCTTTCAGCCCACCTTTGTTGCGGATATGGTAGCTGATGATGATGATGAAGAGGTATGAGACAATTCATGTGACGGTAACAGGTATGCAACAATTTATGTGACGGTAAGAGGTTTGTGACTATTTTCTGTGACAGTAATTTATGTGACATAAGAAGTATGTGACAATTTGTGTGACGGTAAGAGATACTCGACAATTCATGTGACGGTGAGGTAAAAGACAATTTATATGACGGCAAGAGGTATGACACAATTTATGCGACGGTAATAGACATGTGACAATTTATGTGACCGTAATAGGTATGTAACAATTTATGTCACTGTAAAAAGTTCGCAACAATTATTGTGACGGTAAGAGGAAAGTGGCAATTTATGTGACGGTTACAGAGGAATGTAACCATTTATGTGACGGCAACAGGTATGCAACATTTTATATGACGGTAACAAATATGCTGGACAGCACAATGAAGGTGTAGCCATTATTCTACAGAAAGGAATAGAAAGGACCTTACTGGAATGGAAAACCATCAACAACAGATTGAAAAGATTAAGATTGAGAGAGGGTAGATTCACCAATACTACAATAATACAATGCTACGCACCAACGAATGACACAACGATGAAGAGGTCAGGGATGAATTCTATCAACAACTGCAGAAAGAAATGGAAGACACACCTAGATATGATCTTATTATAGTAATGGGAGACCTCAATGCGAAAGTTGGTACACACAATACATATAATGAAAAGAGTGATGGGGAAATGCGGCAGCGGAACAGCAAAAACGAAAATGGGGATAAATTAATAAGTTTTTGTAGTATTAACAACCTGGTCATTGGAGGAACACTTTTCCCACATAAAGAAATTCACAAATTAACATGGGAATCACCAAATGGTTATGACAGAAACCAGATAGACCACATCATGATTAACGGTAGATGGAGACATGCATTACAAGATGTGAAGGTAAGAAGAGGTGCAGATGTGGGAAGTGATCACCATTTAGTAGTAGCAAAACTGAAAGTGAAACTAAGAAGGGCTGGACCAACTGTAACTACACAGAAAAGGTTTGACATCAGCAAATTGAAGGACCCCCTTACCAGAAAAGCTTTTGCTTCTGACCAAAAGAAACGATATCAATTTGCCAAAAGTCAGGAAAAGACATTGACTGATGATATAGACCAGAAATTCAACACAATTTCAACAATATATAAGGAAAGCAGCAAATCATGCTTGGGATTCCAGGAAAGGAAGAAGCAAGACTGGATAACACTAGAAATATTAAACAACATAACACTGAGAAAGGAAATGAAAAGAGAAAAAACAGAAGCGAAGTCCCCCAGGTTAAAACAACTATATAGCGAACAGTACAGTCAGCTGGACAAGGAAGTTTAACGCCAAACCCGAGCCAACAAAAGGAATTTCCTAGACGATCTTGCAAGACAGGCAGAAGAGGCAGAACTGAGAAATGAACAAAGCACAGTATACAAAATAACTAAATTCATCAGCGGAAAACGAGGTGCAAACAATATTACATTAGTAAGAGATAAGCAAGGAAATCTCATCACGACAGCAGAGGGACAGGAAACAAGATGGGCAGAGCACTTCAGAGAAACTCTGAACAAGGAACCACCAGAGACACAATTGAATGTTCCTGAGGCTGAAAACGATCTAGATGTAAATACAGACATTAAACGAATAGAAGAAATCATCACAGCAATCAAAGGGTTAAAGAACGGAAAAGCTCCTGGCCATGATAACTTAAATGCAGAGCTATTTAAGACAGACCCTGAGCTAGCAGCAGAACTATTAGAACCACTATTTGAACAAGTCTGGAAAACGGGGACAACACCATCAGAGTGGAACAAAGGAATAACTGTCAAATTGCCCAAGAAGGGAGATCTTGCAGACTGCAATAATTGGAGACGAATCACTCTTCTCTCAGTTCCCAGCAAAATACTAGGCAGGATAATTATACAGAGAATTTCAAAAGCAGTAGACAACAAACTGAGGAAAGAACAAGCAGGATTTAGAAAGAACAGAAGATGTGTAGATCATGTATTCACTCTCAGGAACATTATAGAGCAGTGCTTATGGAATTCCAAGCTGCATAGTGTCAATCATAAAAAGCCTCTATGCCAACTTTACGTGTAGTGTTTGGCAGAGCAACCTAACCTTTGAGGTGAAGACAGGAGTACGACAGGGATGCCCCTTATCAATCACTCTATTTTTAACAGTCATAGATTGGGTGATGCGACAGACAACAGAGGGCTGTCCAAGAGGAATAAGATGGACTACATTTTCTACATTGGAAGATCTGGAATATGCAGATGACATTGCACTACTAGCACATTCACATCAACACATCCAGGAAAAAAACGGATAGACTTAATAAGTTTAGCCAGCAGGTGGGCTTGAACATCAATTTAAAGAAGTCAGAGGTCATGACGCTCAATGTGAGCAACCCTGAGCCCATATCAGTAAGGAATCAGCAACTGGTACAGACAAACACCTTCACATACCTAGGATGCATAGTAACACCAGACTGCGGGGCAGGCAAAGACATCAACATCAGAACGAATAAGGCAAGAACAACCTTTTTTAGCCTAAACAACATCTGGAAGTCCTCTCAGTTTAGCAGAAGCACAAAATTAAGATTATATCAGAGCTGTGTGCTTTCTGTACTTCTCTATGGTGCGGAATGCTTTAGAGTTACAGAGTAGGAAATGTCAAAAAGTTCCTCCTTGACACAACATGCCTAAGAAAAATTCACCGAATCTTTTGGCCGAATACCATCACCAACCAAGATCTGCTTACTCGGAGCAAGCAAGAGGATATGCACACCATCATAGCTGGCAGACACTGGAGCTGGGTTGGTCATGTCCTCAGAAGAGACCCCGGTGCCATCACAAGAACAGCTATGCTTTGGACCCCTGAAGGAAAACGAAAGAGAGGCAGACCAAAAACAACCTGGCTGAGGACTGTGGAGGCTGAGATGCAAAGAATGAACCAGAGTTGGGGCACTGTACGAAGGATGGCCGCCGACCTAGGAAAGTGGAATCAATTTGTTGTTGCCCTACAAGACGCCACTAGGTGTGATGGCCACTGACTGCTTTGACGGTCGGCGGCTAAGAATCAAAGAAGAAGAAATATGCGACACATTTCACATAAATGACTTATTTTAACGGTACTTAACTGAAGCCAAACGATATAGTATTTTTTGCAATGTCAAAAATATTGAGCCGCAACGTTATTATCAAGTATGAGTAAAATAAAAAAAAGCCATCAACAAAACTCTAAAAAACAATGCTCTTCGTATGCCTTAACATTTGTCAGTTTGATTGTTTGAATAACTATGTGATATAGCCTTTTGGAAATATTCTTGATTTTAAACTGCTGTCACGATATGTGGAGTAGACTTGATTTATAAAACCTTTAAAAAATCATCTTTATAGCTGAACATATAGAAATGCCTTGTCACATGCAGATCTGTCCGTAATCGTAGATCATACAGCCACGCTACAAGACTCTAAGACCATAGAGACACCATAAAAAAACTCTCAGACCATAGAGACACTCTAAAAGACTCTTAGACCGTACAGACACGCTAAAAGACTCTCAGACCATACAGACACGCTAAAAGACTCTTGAACCATCAAAAATCAAATATATCATAAGGATAGGGACCGAAGACGCAGCAACAGTGATAAATGCATTCAGCGACCCATAGCTTGATTGCTTGCGTCAGGGTCAGCAAACCAGAGCTGACCAAGACCCTAGTCCACCTCCAAGTGGTGGTCCTGGAAACAAGCTGCATCACTGCAGTCTGGCTGAGAGAGTAGGGATCGAAGAGGGAAGGCAAACCCGGTCCCAAAAATGCCATGCTTAAACCGGATGTGTTGGGCCGAAAGGCGCAAATATCGCAGCTTTGCTGTAAACGGCGACACAACGTAACAAACGTCCTTTTCAGGACGATCACAGAAGAAGAAGACGATAAGGACACGCTAAAAGACTCCGATAATACAGGTAAGCTAAAAGACTTAGATCATACAGACTCGCTAAAAAGCTCAAATCATGCAGAAACGCTAACAGATTATCAGACCATAAACGTACGCTAAAAATTTCCTAGATTATACAGACACGTTAAAAATTTCCTAGATTATACAGACACGCTAAAATATTCTCAGACCATACAGGCACACTTAAAATTTCCTAGGTCATACAAAGAGGCTAACAGACACAGATCATACACATGCGCTAAGAGAGTAAAATTTTCTAGATCATACAGACTCGCTCAAGGACTCAAATCATACACATACGTTAAAACATCCTAAGACCATACAGGCACCTTAATAATTTCTTAGATCATACAGATACGCTAAAAGACGCAATTCATACAAATACGCCAACAGATTCTCAGATCATACAGGCACGCTAAAAATTTTCTAGATCATATAGACACGATAAAACAATCAAAGATCATACAAGTACGATAAAATATCCTTGATCATACTGAGACGCTGAAAGATTTTCAGATCATACAGACACGTTTAAAGACTCAGATCATACAGATACGCTAAAAGACACATATCATACACACACGCTAAAAGATTCTCAGAAGATACAGGCACACTAAACATTTCCTAAATCGTACAGACACGCTAAAAGACTCAGATCACACAGACACGCTAAAAGAATCATATCATACAGACACACTAAAAGACTCTCAACTCATACAGACAAGTTAAAATATTCTCCGACCATACAGAGAATTGTAGACTTCTGTGGTGAGGGCACGTTCCGGGCGTAGTTGCAGGGGTAACCGCTCCTAACATCAAGTCAAGGTTCTTTACAAACCGTCGAAGGCAGCGTCTAACGTAGACCGCAAGCACTTGATCCACAGACTGGTATCTCCAACTTGTACTAAAAAACTGTAGAAGAAACAAATGTCTCTGCTGTAAGTTCCACAAACCCTTCCCTTATTTGCAGTAATTTTATCCTCCCTAAGCATGAATGGTAAACCCAGTGGATGGTAAAAAATCACCGTTAATTCAGGTAATCTGACGGTAAAGATGTGGCTGGACAGCGGAAAACGACTTTTGCCTGATTTAAGCATGTTTAAATATACATTACGAACTTATAAAAATGTTAATATAATAAATATGTACACCCTGATGTCATCGCCATCAACTCCTGTTTCCACTTAGAGCCTGGGGCTACCCCTGCTTTTGGTTCCCTGTGAGCGAACCAGCATGAAGCAGTCACCAGCGCTTGCTGTGGTGGTTCATGACTCGATAATTTTCATATGCCGAGGGTGCCAGCCACGTATGAACTTATACAACCACCAGGGAGTTAAAATCGTTAAATGCAAAATAAAGGATGATAAATTGTTTGTTAAAACTCACCCTGTATCGCGTTATATTTTTCTACAGACGTCTGGCACAGGAAGACTTCCGAATAACGTTGGGCCACATGTGTCGGGATCGTCTTACAGGTAGTCGAGTATTAGTTTAATGATAATCCCACTATTATCCTGTTTATAGTTTCCGAGCACTTTGTGGTTTCCAGTATTATAAAGTCGAGCTTCCTTGCTGATTAATTTCAGAAGATCCTCAATACTTGGTCCAATCCTCTTTCTTGAAATCCTAATTTTCTTCGGTCCTGGCTAGTCTGAAGATGTCGTCCTGATTCAATGGAACACAACGCTGGAGTATGAAAATGTGATACATTTTACGGGGCATTTCGGCCACGCTCCCCCAGCTTCTACTTTTAGATGACTCGTGTCAGTAATTCATAAAGCCTTCAGTTTAATTTGTTATTATAAATGTAAACAAACACGAGTGCCCATCCCCAGTAGATTTTGTAACGTTCCTGCTTGCAAATTCGTGTTATTTTCCGATTGTCAATACATGGAGAATGGGCGTTCAGCTGGGCACCAGACCATTCTGTCTGCTCCAAGCTGGGGTTGTTTACGTTATCTCTACCCATGATAGATCATGCGAAATAACAACATGAAACGTTAGTCATGTGGTCAAATATGAGAGAAAATGCGGCGAGGAAGAAATACAAGGAAGGTACAATATGGGGAAAAAGACAGGAAGAACACGATAAAAGGAATAACACGGTCATTATGTGACAGTGCTCCACATGTTTCAAAGATAATCATTATTTTTCCATCACTACTATAAGTAAGTAACAATCATTGACGTAGTCAGGTCTTTGTCATCTGTGAGTAGTGTTAATAAACGATCATTAGTAGAAAGACAAAACACTCAAACACAAACACGCACACACAAACATAAATGACGATGATGATGATGATTATTATTATTATGATGATTTTATTTTTTTTCGTACGCCCGCTAATACTCGAGGCGAAATCTCAGGTTATCATTAATGTCTAACCTGACATTGATTTTACGTGAGTATCCCTTTTTTCTTGTACAGCGACAGGTGTCCCTCGCCATTCAGGCAAATACTCTCCGATTTCGGAGGTACCCATTGCAGCTGGGTCGGCTCAGGAGCCGCCAATCCCTGGTCGACGACACTCCTTCAAATGTCCTCGCCAGGTCTCGAGTTAATCCAGTCCAAATCCCGGTCGACGAAAAATCCTCAAATGCCGTCACCCGGGTTTGATCCTGGATCACCCGGTCGCCAGAGCGGTGTCGTAACCACTACGCTATGATGATGATTATGATGAAGATTATTATGTGATGATGATTATGATGATGATAATTACGATGATTATGATGATTTTGATTATGATGATAACGATGATGATTGTCATAATGATACTGATGGTAATGACAACGATGATGACGATGATAACGATAATGATGATGATTATTATGATGATAATAATGATTATTTTGATGATGATGAAGACGATGATAATGACAATGATGATTATTATGATGATGATAATAATGATAATTATGATGATGATGATGGTTATGATGATAATGAAGATTATTATGATGATTATTTTGATGATGATTTTAATGATGATGGCGATGACGAAGACGATGAAGATGATGACGATGACGACGACGATGAGGATGATGATGATGAGGATGATGATGATGGCGATGAAGATGATGAAGATGAAGGCAACGATGATGAGGATGAGGACGGTGATAATGATGATAACGACGATGATGATGATGGTGGCGACAATGATGATGACGATAATGATGATGACGATAATGATGACGATGATGATGATGATTATCGTGATGATGATGATAATGATGAAAATGTTGATGACGACGATGATGATGATACTGATGTGTATAACGGTGATGATGATTATTTTTATGATGATGATGATGATTGTGATGATGATTATTGTGATGATGATGATGATTATGATGATAATGATTATGATGATGATGATTATGATGATGTCGGTGATGATAATATTGATGATGGTGATGATGATGATGATGATGATGATGATGATGATGATGACGATGATGATGATGATGATGATGATGATGATGATGATGATGATGATGATGATGATGATGATGATGATGATGATGATATTGCTGATTATGATGATGATGAAGATTTTGATGACAATGATGATTAGTATGATGAATATTTTGAAGATGATGTTAATGATGATGTTGATGATGATGATTATCATGATGATACTGATTATGCTGATGATGATGATGATGATGATGATGATGATGATGATGATGATGATGATGATGATGATGATGATGATGATGATGATGATGATGATGATGGTGAAAAAGATAATGATGATGATTATGCTGATGATGATAATGACGAGGATGACAAATGGTGAGACAACATTAACACAATTTAAATACAACATACCACATGTGGTACAAATCATTTTGTGAGTGACAGAATTTACGATCATCCGGTTTTCTCTCCGTTGTTTCTAGTGACCGTATTTTAAGGTAAACAGGTGACTGACCTGTTGTGCCCTTGCCAGGTGGAGGGGCTTCCTTCTAACGCCCACCATGCATGCCCCTCTGCCCTTTTTTTCAGCCGAGATTGGAACCAATTAACACCAAGGGAAATAACTGTGGAAATAAACATACGATTATATTTCTGAGTTATCACCCATGACGTTTTTGTGTGCAAGCATTTTAGCAACTAATTTTAAATATGATAGATGGAGTACTGAAACCAAATAATACGTTTTTAAACATTGAATTTCTTCATTACTTCACTAAGAAAGGCACATATATCAGTGTATTAGTAATATGTCCATAGACCAGATTGTTCTCTTCGTCATCGCACCGGGCCATCCCGACAGAAGAGGACAATCATGTCCTGTCCACAAGTGTCCACTTTCTATGTTGTATCATACTGTTATTGCAAAACCTGTGCGGTATTTTCTCTCTAGTCCCAATTGTGTTACTTTTTCCATCAATTTCTCTTCTAGTCAGCAAATGTGTTAACATTTTCCCTTAACATAGAAAAATAGATAAACAGAAGTGGTTACCTTCCGCCTGTGTTTATGTGATAAGCAACCATTACACGGGAGCCTCTGTCAGGACATTATCTGTGGCACATGATAGTCTTATCTGAAATGTATGACCTGAATAACTAAGTCACACAATTACAATATTACTACAGATAATATAGAAGAGAACAGAGCGTGATCAAGAAAAAATAAACAAATCTATTATATCTAATGGAAGCGAATTTTCCGTCTGTCTGTCCGCACCAAATTGTTTGACGACTTCTAGGCTACCTAGAAGTCTGAAAATTTGCATTCTGATAGGTCTTAAGATATGATGCCCTAGATAGTATGCCTTTTACGAGTTGCCTTGGGGACAGAAGTTTATCTTTTCTTTATCTCTTAAACACCACCCTGTAACCACACGGGTCGTAGAGGACTTTGGTGTATTTATAATTACAGATCTAAGAAACGACATATACAACGCAGAACCCATACAACATGACCTATAGACACCTGTCTAAATAACGTCCACAAAATCTTAATGCGATCTTCACACTTGGTAACAACCAGCCTGATGTGTCACTCAATTACAATATTACTAAAGATCATATAGAAGAGAACAGAGAGTTTACAAGAAAAAAATATGTATTATATAAAATGAAAGCGAATTTTCCGTCTGTCTGTCCGCACGAAATTGTTTGACCACTTCTAGGTTACCTGGAATTCTGAAAATTGGCATCCTGATAGGTCTTAAGATATGATGCCCTTGAAAAATCCGAAAAACCTAAAATTAAATACCACGACGCCGTGAACAATCTAGAATTGTTTTGCACCAAGGGAAATAATGTTATAATAATATTTTTTTTTTAATTTTAAAGGGAAATTATCAGCTTATTATAAAATTAAAGATTGTATGTGATTTGTAATCTAAAATTATTCTTATTTTTGCAAGCCTAGTTTTAAAAATTAAGGAAATGTATTTGAAGTGTAAAACAATATTTTATATTGCAAATATTAGTATGGTTGTATAATTATAAAGTACAACTTTAGAAAGTTGATTATTTTTATGCATAAAAATTACAAGTATGCTTTGTAGTGAAACAAAAGGTATTAATTTAATAAATGTATAAGTGCATGCACACATTAAAAATGCTCCGAATTGCAATGAGGTTGCTGTAAACATGAATGTTTGCAGCACAATAAAAGGGACATATTTTTAAATTGCAGATAATATCAAGAATATCAGTGAAAAGGGGACCGCAAAGAAGAAATTGATGTCACTTGAGATTTTACAAATGACGGTTCTAGGACCGAAATCTAAGCAAAGACAGGTAAAAATAAGTCTGGCTAAATAAGAAAATAATAGGCAAATGTAGAACGGCAAAAGAAGCATGGCTAAACTAGAAGTACAAAACCTGGAACTGCGGCACAGGAAAGACACAGCACCAAGGAGTGATGAACAATGTGGTTCTCTATAGACGGTAAAGGTACAAACAGCGACAAATATATTATAAGGAAATGAATAGAGAGGACCTTAGAAGTTCTACATTTTGAGTTTTATAGACTACACTAATGCATTTGACAACGTGAATCACGAGTAAATTATCAAAATGTTATAAAACCTCAACATTTATGGTAAGGACCTGAGAATAATAAAGTGCATGCGTTGGCAACAAACAGCAGCTGTAAGAATCAGCAGTCAACTAGGAACATTTCAACAGATGAAAAAAAGGTTTAGACAGGGATCTACGTTGTCACCATATCTTTTCAAATTGTACAATGGAAGAAAATGAAATCCACAGAGGAAATGCCAGAAATATCAGTGGGTGGACATAATATAAATAACTTGAGGTACGCTGATAAGACAGTCTTAATGGCAAATAGTGAAAATGAGTTGTAGGAAATAACTGAAACAGTAGCGACAGAAAATTAAAATAAAGTCATTAGCCTTAATAGCAAAAAAGACAGAAACTATAGTCATCTCGACGAAAACGTCTCCGGTATGCTTTTTCAAAGTTAATTGAACATGTCTTAAAAATAGTCAATAGATTGAAATACCTGGGCACATTAATACAATCGGGTAGAAGTTGTATCTCAAACGTGATGTGTAGAATAGACGAAGTAAAAGCAGCATTCTATTTAAAATAAAAAGCATTTTATGCAACAACTCTTTATTCGGTTGAGGTAAGAAAGAGAGTTCTTCAGAGTTATATAGGACCTACGGGAGTGAGTTATAGACATTTAGTAAACACGTAGGAAAAGAATTATATGTCACAGAGATGTGGTTTTACAGAAGAATGTTAACATAGACAGCTAAAATGGAGGATGTCTTGAAAGATGCAAATGTACAAAGGAATTGTATTCCTCAGGTTAGAATAAAGCAACGCACTTTCTTGTGATCATCTCATGCGATGAGGAAGCTGGAGTATATCGGAACAAAAGTAAAGATAGAAAGACAAATAGATGGAGGACGACAAAAAGAAAAGATTCTAGACAGTTTGAAAACATGGCATGGATAGAAGTCAACAACAGATTTGATCATTAGTACTATAGATAGGAAATTATGTTATATAAAGGTATGCCACAAAGTTTAAATAAATACCGGATTAATATTTAAACAGGATTTTTAGATTTGGTTACATGTTTCCGTTATTTACTTTTATATTTGAAAAAAAAAAAAAAAAAAAAAAAAAAAAAAAAACAGAAGTTATTTACAGTTCCCAGGTGCAAAGAACGGGTTTTCAAGTTTGATATGAACCACTTGTATTGTTGTTACCAAATGCGCGTAATACAAGAAAATAAATGTTATAAACATTATATTGCCTGAATCAAAAGGGGATGGCCAAAATAAAAATAAAAAAACAGAATGCCACATCTTAAGAACTGTTTTCATGAAAGCTCTATTTCTGAATAACAGAGGTGATTAAACGGGATGGCTCGACTTTGTGCTCCCTTGATGAGCAATCTTCAACTCGCTCTTTGGTGTAGACGATGGCGCTTGTCTATAACTTTCTGTACTTATTACTGTTTGTCTTTGGTGACTGATCGTCCAGGCCGTATTGTTAAATTGTCAAGTATCGTCTTACTTTGACGTCAAGTCTCATGTCACCATCAGTTTCACATGTCAACATCAGTTTCACATGTCACCATCAGTTTCACATGTCACCATCAGTTTCACATGTCACCATCAGTTTCACATGTCCCCATCAGTTTCACATGTCACCATCAGTTTCACATGTCACCATCAGTTTCACATGTTAACTTGATGTATTCAAGTTTTTCTCTTTTCATTTTAGGTAGGTTCTCCCATATCAGATACTGCCATAGGGGAGTGAAGTGTTAGAGACTTTACCATACTAGGTCCAGCATCGAGAGGTGGGGTGAAAATTTCCCTTTCTCGCTGCCTTTTCCTTCCCTAACTGAAAGAGCAGAGTCATGTACCCATTTACAGCTGGGTAGACGACCGAATCGGTACCGTCATTCGAACCCCACACTTTTGCCGCAAAAGATCAACGCTCTAATCACTCTGCCAATCGGACACTTTCTCTCATTTCATAACATGACTAAAAACATGGATTGGTTCATTCCTATACTGTTTACAAAGCTTTGTTTTGTGCAAAGACTGAGTATTGTCATAAATCACACACAAATAAAAACATGGATTGGTTCATTCTTATACTGTTTACAAAGCTTCGTTTTGTGCAAAGACAGTATTGTCACAAATCACACACAAATAAAAAACATGGATTGGTTCATTCTTATACTGTTTACAAAGCTTCGTTTTGTGCAAAGACTGAGTATTGTCATAAATCACACACAAATAAAAACACTCGGTGACAGACAGCAAACCATAAGTCAAAAGAGTTCAGGACCACCACTGGTGTAAGACAAGGTGATATCCTATCACCTTACCTCTTCATACTCCTTATGGACGATGTCATCAAGGCATGTAAGGAGAGAACAAGAAAGTATTCAGTGGGGTACTGGAAGATGAGACAGGTCTATATTTCGGAGCTGGCATTTGCTGATGATGTTGCCCTGATTGCTAAATCAGAGGCACATCTCCATTCCAACCTGCAAGTCTGGAAGGAAGAACTGGAGAAGAGAGGGATGGTCATAAGCAGCTCTAAAACAAAATCCATGGTGATATCACGAGAAGAAAGAAGACATCAGATTAAGCTGGGAGAACAGGTCCTGGAGCAGATCGACCACTTTAAATACCTCGGAACTATTATAGACCGAAAGGGAGGCATCAAATTAGAGTTGGCCACTCGAAAAGCAGCAGCTTGGAGACTTTTTCAGGCCATAAATCGAGGATTCCTCAGCAAGAGAGAGGTTGGTAAGAAAACGAAGATGGCTGTATACCGCTCCACCTATGTCCCAGTCTTGACATATGGATGTGAGTCATGGGCAATGACTACAACCCATAAAAGCTAGATCCAAACCTCAGAAATAAGGTATCTGAGGAAGGTGGTTGAAGTAACAAGAAGAGACATGGTACGCAACCAGACGATACGTCAAGGCCTTAAATCCTACCCCCTGCAGACCCAAGTAGAACAGTCCCAATTAAGATGGTTTGGCCATGTCTGCAGAATGGGAGAAGATCGGATACCACGACAAGCATGGGAAACAAAGAGCCAAGGATCCAGACCCCAAGGACGACCCAGAGTCCGCTGAGAGGACAACATTAGACAATCTTTGAAGGACCGAGGACTAGAATGGAACCAGGCCAGGAGGAAGACAGCCGATAGGATAGTCTGGCGCTCTCTCTTCCAAACCTCTACACCTCACAGAAGAAGGGGAACGACTAAGTAAGTAAGTAAGACAGACAGTACTAAGATTAAACTACAACTCAGGAGTTATGTTCTAAGAGGTGACTGCAGCCAATGGAGCACGGAGTGAGCTGTTAGGTGAGAGAACTAAAACTTGCGTCAATGTTATCACGAAAGAAAGTGTTGCTAATTATGTCAATTAGAGTTGGTAATTATTGTCATAACAGCAGAGGCGTCACTAGGATTGGTGTCACCCGGGTGCGGTCCGCACCATCCGCACCCCCCTAGTGACGCCTCTGCATAACAGCGTTGTAAAAGATAAACGAAGCGTATGAATAGGCTATGAGGCTTCCAGGCCATACCGCGGTACTGCAGATGTCAGCCTCTTTAAGCTTTGTAATTTATGCAGGACAGATGTATCTGCGTCAGCATACGGAGAACTAGAACATTTTATCTCCGCGATCTTAAAAAAAAAAAAAGGTGTGCGTTTCTTCGGAGAGATGATGATAATGTTTAACACTTAAGAGCAATAAAAGATACTCTCATATGTATACGTAACTTTAAAGATCATACATATGTATTTACACACGCACACTTATATATACATACACAAACACACACCCATATATATATATATATATATATATATATATATATATATATATATATATATATATATATATATATATATATATATATTGTAGCGAAAGGTTTTATATGTGTGAGATGATAGTGCTAGAGTAGAAATAGTATTCTCTCCAGAATTGTGTGAGGTCCCAGTGACAGACAAGTACACTGGTATCACTCGATAGTCACGGCTGTGAAAGTATCTGGACTGAAAATATTCAGAGAACAGTCAGACCTTACTGCGCCACCTCCGCTACGTGACCACCTGTGATATTAATAAAAATTCAACCAAACTCAGTATCAACTATATTGAATGAATAAAGCTGGTGAATACAATTTATATCCTCTTTATTTACATCTATCTAATTGTGGTGATTGTATGTGACTTGATACAAAATTTATATTTATACAAAACCAAATTGGCGAAATCAATTACAGTTTTTACAAGTTAAACTAAAATGTCATTTCTTTAGACTCTTCCAATTGGTTGGGTAATAGACTTCTTCACTGTCTTATTCACTTTATAACTTTCACTAATTTATCACGCAAATTGTCATCATAAAACTCTGCTTGACAGTTATCACTTCTTGGTTGCACGATTGTCACAATTATCACTCATCTGTTATGATAATCAGTGTCCATATGAGATGTACAGCTTCAGTAGGTCGTACTTCTACCAATCCAGACACAGCTGGGGCGATTAGCATTGATCATCGAGCAATTCTTGATCATTGACCTCTGACTTTGGGTTGACAAGTATGAACCTGCAGATAATTGTAGGATATGTGGCTATTTGTGGATAATAATTACCACATTCCTATTGTAGGTGAGATGAATTTGTTTTCAGATGTATGCGTGAAAATGCATGATTATGGATCAGTGACAAGACAGGTGTCTACTGTGGAACATTTTATAAAATCAAATAATACAAAATAATAAGTACACACATATATGATATGAGGTTATAGTATCCCCCTGTCTGACACGTTAGCTCTGTAAAGTGCAGTAACTTGAAGACAGATTGAATAAGCCCTGATAATGATTGTTGGTAGTCCTGAAAAGAATTGTTATTAGTCCTTAAAAGGACTGTGCTAGCCCTGATACGGACTCAGTCACGGTGGTTATATTTCGGGTTCCATTCTTCAACAATCATATCAAGTAATCAATTAATATGCATGATACTTTCATAACATATAGATTAAACAAATCCTGAAATAAAGTTGTAATTACTGTATTATTTTACAAAGTAACTTTACATACCCTCTGTTGCGTGCATATTTTGACGCACATATTACAAAAATCGATATGGCTATTTAATATGGAAAAAATATAGACATTCATTCATTTGTGTATGAAAATGCTGTCTATGGTAAAAGCGAGATAATCCATGTTTGATTCACACTTTTGATTATAGGAGTAATCGTTCTTGATATTGATCCGGCGCATGGATTGCTCTTACGTTTGTACTTATTTTTTAGGGCCAGAAAATATATTAATTTGCTTATTATGTTTATGGCCTGAATTCATATGTATTACATATTATTAGTACAAGTAGAATCAGTCCTATATTGTATATTTTGGATGGGTAGGCGGGACTAGATTCTTATTATTCCGGTCTAGCGGAAGTATGAGTTGTCTTGACAAGTCGTGATGAGTTCCGATGTACCGTGATAATGGCGGGTACGCACTTTTCAAAGGGCTGGTAGATTGTTAAGGAAATATAATTCATGAAGTGGTTTTCTTCTAAAGGAGATGGTATCTCTACTATAGTTTATGTTAGAGACTCTCCTAAGGTACGGTGCAATGTATAATTCGGACTCCATGTATTGCCAGACCCTATTTTGATGATCTCATGTCGATTCGACCTAGATGGAACATTGTGCTTCGTATCGCTAGGGTCGTGTTTTGTATCGACAAAGATGACAGACTTTCCTACAGCGGTTATGGCTACGTGAATTAACCTGATCATCGTAGAGCTGTATGGGAACATTTATGAAATCATTTATATACCTATTATAAATTAACTCTGGCTTATATTCTCCTTCCTATGAATGAGTGAACGACAACTCAGGGAGGCGGCCATGTTAGATTTCGGTCATCATATGTTTTGATCACTGCCAAGAGAACAGATTATTTATCCTATTATCGGACAGTGACAGGGAGATCTCAATCTTGCTAGAAACCCCCTCTTTCGTGGTTTCATAATATATGCTACAAACTATGGACGTCAAGTAACCTTAGTTATTTACCGATCTGCCTTCACTGACGCGTTTAGTCAGATAGGGGGATGCGGCCATAATATATCATGACATTGAACTTTTGATGTACTGCCCATTATTTCTGAATGTGTCATGACTTCAGATCTGCTATGTATACCTACAAATTGATATGTCAACATACCATGATGTACTCGTATGTCCCAGTGTGTACGTCTGAATAAATTGAGTAAACAAAGATTCCAGCAGTCGGCATTGGTGCCTTGTAGACACATGTGTATGAGTGGTTATATTGGTCAGCACACGAACAGTACACCATTCGCGGTAATCACACTCTACACTTCTACTTCATACATACACCATCCTGCGTCGGTTGGAGTGACCAAGTTTAGGGCCTGCTTCCCCTGGAGCCTTTGCCTTCCCTAACTCAGGACTAGGGTGAGTTACCCATTTACAGCTGGGTAGACTGGGGGGCATGCCTGATCTCAACAACACACCACTCTTCCTTACAGAGCATACAGACTGACACTTCATTAGAGTGGAAAGAAGAAAAGAAACTTTACAGTGGCGAGCCAGATTCCTGGGTCCAGCTTACGCAGTTTTGTGTTGAGAATCACAGTTTACAGCTGAAAGAACATTTGTTTGAACACATCAACACCAGTAGGACAGCTATACAGTCGATGTCAGCTTGACCTGTATTACCGATAGGATGCTGTATCTAGGTCAGCGCTTGTTGACAGTTTTTCGCTGTACAGACAGTATTACACAGGACAGTGGTATCAAGTGTAGAAAATATCTGGAGCAGTATTGTTGACATTTCTCAACGTACAGAAGAGTCACAGTGTTGTTGAACATAAAGTGCATAGTTCATCGTTGGATCTTCATATGCTCGAAAGAGAAAAAATTGACAGTGTAATAGTTTAGAATTAAATCTATTACTCAATAAAGTGGCAAGTTATTAGTATTAAAATAAACTGTGCCTGCTTTACAACACTATACCTGCAACACATTCCATTCATGACATAAATTATATTGTATGCTATATGCTATTTATGCTTACATGTTATTTGTTATATGTGTAGGTGTTTATATGTTGCGGGCCTGGATGGGAGGTGACTAGAACAGGAAATACCGAGTGATATTGGTCTTGTTCTGGCGTTCGATAGGGTGCAATTTCTTAATTGAAATTTGCATGCAACATAGTTTGCAAATATTTGGTTAGTTGTGACGACTGTTTCATATTTGTATTTGTAACATTTTTTCTGTTCTTTATTTTTGTTTGATTTGTTTGTATAATTGTAGGTCTCATCTTTCCTTTCATTTCAGTTTTTTACACCCTTATGTTTTTACACTGTGGCGTTATTTGTCTTGTCATTTTATTATTGCAGTTATCATCACGGTTTCTGTGATCATTTTTTTCATTTCTCCTATTTAATTTAATTTGATCTCTGCAAATGTTTTCATATTGTCTTTTCTTGTTTGTCCTTTGTAATGTCTTTAGTTGACATATGACGTATAGTGGTATACACTGATAGTATAGTACAGATCAGTACTTTATGATTGTTATTGTTATAAAACAAAATGTACAAGACCTTTGTAAGGCTTGTCTCCCAAAGTGATTGGTAAAGGGAAATATTTTTTCCACAGGTACTCAAGTGATCTTTGATTACATTGAGGTATACAAGACCTTTGTAAGGCTTGTCTCCCACAGTATTTGAGATACAGTTATTGTGTCCATAGGTACTCAAGTTATCATTGGTTATTATAAACCATACAAGTTTGGACTAAGACTAAGTCTATGGTATAGACTTGTCTCTCATTAACGTGAAAGAGGGTAATTTATTTACTTTTTCAGGTTTCTGATTTAAGAAGACAATATGTCTAAATTAGATTATTTCATTGCACAAGGAAAATCTCTTGATAAGACTGGAAAAGACTTAGAACAATGGGCTGTTGCTCAATATGACAAAGCATTAGCTGCAGAAGAGAAAAAAAATTGCTGCTGCTGCTGAAGAAAGAAAAGCTGCTGCTGAGGAAAAAAAAGCTGCGGCTGAGGAGAGAAAACTTCAAATAGAAGAAAAAAAAAAGCTGCTGCAGAAGAAAGGAAAGCTCTAGCTGAAGAAAAAAGATTAGAAAAAGAAGCTGATACTGCTGCTGAACTTAAGAAATTGCAGATGCAAGTGGAGGAAAGGAGATTTGATGCAGAACAGAAGAAATTAGAAGCTGATGCAGAACAGAAAAAAATTAGAAGCTGCTGCAGAACAGAAAAAATTAGAAGTTGCTGCTGCTGCAGAACAGAAAAAATTAGAAGTTGCTGCTGCTGCAGAACAGAAAAAAATAGAAGTTGCTGCTGCTGCAGAACAGAAAAAAATTAGAAGCTGCTGCAGAACAGAGAAGATTAGATAGAGAAGCTGAAGAGAGAAAAGCAATAAGAGAACATGAGTTTGAATTAGAGAAATTAAAATTGACATGTATGAGTAATGTTAATCAGGCATCTGGTAGTAATGGTAAACCCTTTGTGTACAAGGTCAAGGTACCAGCGTTTAACCCTACCAGTGATGACATAACATTTTGGCTTTCTAGATTTGAACGGGCTTGTCGATCTCATAATGTTGACAAATCACAGTATGTGAATCAGTTGTCTGAAAATCTAAAAGGGGAGTCTCTGAGTAAGTTATATTTTGTTGAAGAGGCCGACAAAGATAATTATGATGCTGTTAGGGCAGCTTTGATAAAGAGATATCAGCTGTCTGAGGAAGGTTACCGTCTTTTGTTTAAAAACAATGAGACCTGAGGTAGGTGTAGAATTCTCAGATTTCATCTCAAAAGCACGAATTACACTTTCACGATGGATTGAATTATCCAAAACAGAGAAAACATTTGATGGTCTTACGGATTTATTGCTAAGAGACAAGGTCATGTCTTCTGTAAATAAATCATTCCTAGAGTTCTTACATGAGCGTAAACCTGGTACAATAAAGCAAATGGAAGAATATTGTGACCAGTATGCCACGGCACACCCTGACATGATTCTTAGTAACTCTAACATTAAAGAGAGTATGCCAGTTGCTTCGGCAACAGAATATAATCAGAATTACTCACACAAATTCCAAGGAGCTAAAAATAAATTTGATAAAAAGGTTAATTGGAATAAGTATCAAAACCAAGATAACCACTCAAATCAGGGTTCTTCTTCGAAGAACTGGAATCGAGCTGATAGTCCTCGACACGCGAGGGGTACCCATAATGTTAGAAATTCTCGGAAAGGGAGTAGCTATAGGAACTACCCAAGTGCTTCATGGAGACAACAGAAACAATATTACAGGGATACTCAATATAACGAGCGTGATGATTATGATCATGAATATTATGATTCAAACCCAAATAGGGGTTATAACAGAGGCAATAATAATTATAGAGACAATTATAACCGAGGTAGATCACAACACAAAAGACATGGTAAATCTTATTACCAGGCTAACTCTGCACAACAGGAGTTCCACGACACCGATAATCAGAATAAATGATAAAAAAGACTCCAACAGTGTAGCAAATTCCGCTTTCGATTTTGCTAGAGCATCTGAGTGTTCGCAATGCAAAACATTATTCGATCCAACCACAGTGTCTACTTTAAGCTGCGGTCACCCGCTTCCCGCTCTCCATGCGTCAATTGCGCATAATGGAAGGGGTGCTCTTGTCTTTAATAGGGGCCTAATAGATGGTACTCCGGTATCAATTCTTTTCGATTCGGGGTGCACTACCATTGGAGTGAGGCAATCACTCGTAAATCCTTCTCGAGCTACAGGCAATATAGTCAAATGTGTAACATTTGGTGGCACATTGGAGAAGTACTCCACTGCCATTATCAATATTGCTACGCCTTTCTTTACAGGAGAGGTGCAAGCATGTCTCTTGCCGAATCCGATCGCTGATCTTATCATCGGTCGCATTCATGGAGTGAAAGAATGCACTCCACAGCAAATTTCTAATTGGGAAAATGTTAATATGCAATCTGCTAATGCAGTAATCACTAGGGCTCAAGCTCTTAATATGCCACAATCTTCACATTCTGAAGATAATGATGCGCAGATCCAAGATGATCCCTTGGAGATTTCCCACGATTCCTTTATCAAACAGCAGGAAGATGATCCTACTCTAAAGAAATTCTTTACTCTGGCAACAAAAGGTGATCCGAATAAGGATACAAATCGTAAATCTTGGATTACGATGAAGAATGGCGTACTTGTACGTATGGTACAAGACTCCGCTAAGTCCATTCATTCTCAAATCCTTGTGCCTAAAAATATGAGAGTTAAAATCTTACAGCACGCTCATGATTCGCAGTGTGCTGGACATATGGGTTTTTCCCGTACTAAAGCTAGAGTTCTTCAATCTTTCTTTTGGCCTGCTGTGAATAAGGACATACGAATCTATTGTCGATCTTGTAAAGTATGTCAAGAGATTAAATCCAGAGGTCCACGCCATGATGCACCTATTCAGGCTGCAGACATTCCCATTCGGCCATTTCAAAAAATGGCGATAGACATCATTGGTCCATTTAAGATAAAGTCTGCTAGAGGACACCAATTTATTTTGACGTGTGTTGATATGTGCACACGTTGGCCGGAGGCTGTTCCTCTAAAGAGCATAACTACTGCTGATGTCGCAGATGCTCTTTGGTTAATATTTTCTCGTCTGGGGTTTCCAGCAGAAATATTATCCGACCATGGTACCCAACTCATATCGGATACCATGTCTCAAGTAATGTCGACTCTGAAGATAGAGAGATCGCTGAGTAGTATTTATCATCCTATGTCCAATGGGATGGTGGAACGTTTGAATAGAACTCTGAAAAACCTACTAGGTAAGATAACAGAAGATCATCCTCAGGATTGGGATAGGGTTTTACCCGCGGCTCTCTTTGCATATAGAGAGGTCGCCAACGAACATACAGGATTTTTCTCCCTTTGAACTTGTCTTTGGCGCGAAACCGCGAGGTCCCATGTCCTTACTTCATGATCTTATAACTGCTGATAATATTGTCGATGACACAAAATCCTCTTATGAATATGTCATCGCACTTAGACACAAGATTATTGAAGCATGCAAATTGGCAACTGCTTCTTCTGAATTTGCGAAACAGAAGGCAAGGGAATTTGCCAATAAAAAGAGATGTTTGCGACAACTTTGTCCAGGTGACAAAGCATTTGTCTTGCTACCTTGTAGGGAAAATAGACTTCTCATTTCTTGGAAAGGTCCGTACGATATAATATCAAAAGTTTCCGATGTTGACTATATCGTCGATATTGACGGGAAGCGTAAAACCTTCCACATCAACATGCTCACGGAATTCCATGAACGTCCTGATTATTTACAACCTGTTTTCCAGGCAATGGACGATTTTCCAGTCCAACATGGACAGTACTCATCTCTGTCAGTAATACAGGATGAGGAAACGAGTTTCTCGGATGTAAATTTACCTTTTCCAATGATTCCTCTTCACTCTAATGAATCATGGAAAGATGTTGCAATTTCTCCAGAATTATCTCCAGGAGAGCAGAAACAAGTTTCTACTATGTTAGAACAATTTCAGGATGTCCTTACTGACATTCCTGGTCAAACTGATGTCATTCAACATGACATTATTCTTACTGACCATAGTCCTATAAGAGTCAGACCGTATCCTATCCCGATACATTTTCAAGCACAGGTAGAGAAAGAGTTAGATGAGATGATAGAGTTAAAAATTATTGAACCATCCACATCAGCATATTCTTCGCCGATGGTTATAGTACGAAAAAAAGACAATAACATACGTCTTTGCGTGGATTATCGCAAATTGAATCAAGTAACTAAATTCGATGCTGAACCTATGCCTTTACTAGAAGAGCTACTTACGAGACTATCGAATTCTCACTTCTTTACTAAACTCGATTTGTCTAAGGGATATTGGCAAGTTCCACTATCCGAACACGCCAAACCGTTTACTGCTTTTTCGACGCCTAGGGGTCTATTCCAATGGAATTTCATGCCTTTCGGTCTTATGAACGCCCCTGCAACATTTGTACGCATGATGCGTCGAATCCTATCTCATCGCTCAGATGTCATTGCGTATCTTGATGACATCTGTCTTTTCAGTGATACTTGGAACGATCACTATAATGGTATAAATGAACTATTGTCTATCTTACGCGAGCATAACCTGACAGCGAAACCATCGAAAGCATGTATTGGTTTTAGCGAAATATCTTTCTTAGGACACCGTGTTGGTCATGGGTTCCTAAAAACAGAAGACCATAATACAAGTAAGATACTTAACATTTCTATTCCTAAGACTAAAAAGCAAGTACGAAGTCTCTTAGGTCTAATACAATTTTATGGACGATTCATCCCGAATCTGTCCTCCATTATGTCACCTCTTTCTTCCTTGCTAAAGAAAGGGTCTCCTAATGTAGTCCATTGGACTCAAGAATGTCAATCCTCTTTGGATAAGGTTAAAACTATGTTTTCTACTTCACCTATCCTAGTATTGCCTTCTAAGGATAAGACATTTATTCTTCGTAGTGACGCTTCATCCACCGGGATTGGAGCTGCACTAATGCAAGAGTACTCTGGAACTCTGCATCCTGTGATGTATATTTCTCGGAAATTAAATGCCGCAGAGAAGAATTACTCGGTCCTAGACCGTGAATTATTGGCTATGGTTTGGTCAATCCTTAAACTGCAAAGATTTCTTCTGGGCGCGCATTTCATTGTGGAAACTGACCAGAAAGCTCTTACGGCTATTCAGAGTAAAAATCTGAAGAGCGCGAGATCAACGCGATACGCGATTGCTCTACAGCCATTTCATTTTTCGGTGCGAGCTATCCGTGGGTCAGAAAATGTGATGGCAGATATTTTGTCTAGATGCCCACATGATTCATAACTGTTATACAACTTTGATACAGTTGTTTCTATGTTGAAATGTGTACACATATGTAATATATCATATATTGATTGTAACACTACTTAGCGGTTCATTGATATTTATTCACCGCTGATCTTTCAATGTTTTTTCGTCTTTGATGATCATGATGTTAAGATATCTTAGATGAAATTTATGTATAAACTAATGTGGAAATTGGGTCATTGCTAATATTGTAGTATGCGTTGGTGACACCTCTCTGGAAATATTAATACTTAGAGAAGTACCTTCTCTAAGGTCATAAAACTTATGCTTATCATCTGCGCATTGTTATTGGTGCGTTGTGAGCCTATTGTATGTTGCTCCTAGATGTGATTCAAAAAAAAAATGTACCGTTTTTTTTTCCCGAGGGGTGTGGTAATCTGTTGCGTGCATATTTTGACGCACATATTACAAAAATCGATATGGCTATTTAATATGGAAAAAATATAGACATTCATTCATTTGTGTATGAAAATGCTGTCTATGGTAAAAGCGAGATAATCCATGTTTGATTCACACTTTTGATTATAGGAGTAATCGTTCTTGATATTGATCCGGCGCATGGATTGCTCTTACGTTTGTACTTATTTTTTAGGGCCAGAAAATATATTAATTTGCTTATTATGTTTATGGCCTGAATTCATATGTATTACATATTATTAGTACAAGTAGAATCAGTCCTATATTGTATATTTTGGATGGGTAGGCGGGACTAGATTCTTATTATTCCGGTCTAGCGGAAGTATGAGTTGTCTTGACAAGTCGTGATGAGTTCCGATGTACCGTGATAATGGCGGGTACGCACTTTTCAAAGGGCTGGTAGATTGTTAAGGAAATATAATTCATGAAGTGGTTTTCTTCTAAAGGAGATGGTATCTCTACTATAGTTTATGTTAGAGACTCTCCTAAGGTACGGTACAATGTATAATTCGGACTCCATGTATTGCCAGACCCTATTTTGATGATCTCATGTCGATTCGACCTAGATGGAACATTGTGCTTCGTATCGCTAGGGTCGTGTTTTGTATCGACAAAGATGACAGACTTTCCTACAGCGGTTATGGCTACGTGAATTAACCTGATCATCGTAGAGCTGTATGGGAACATTTATGAAATCCTTTATATACCCATTATAAATTAACTCTGGCTTATATTCTCCTTCCTATGAATGAGTGAACGACAACTCAGGGAGGCGGCCATGTTAGATTTCGGTCATCATATGTTTTGATCACTGCCAAGAGAACAGATTATTTATCCTATTATCGGACAGTGACAGGGAGATCTCAATCTTGCTAGAAACCCCCTCTTTCGTGGTTTCATAATATATGCTACAAACTATGGACGTCAAGTAACCTTAGTTATTTACCGATCTGCCTTCACTGACGCGTTTAGTCAGATAGGGGGATGCGGCCATAATATATCATGACATTGAACTTTTGATGTACTGCCCATTATTTCTGAATGTGTCATGACTTCAGATCTGCTATGTATACCTACAAATTGATATGTCAACATACCATGATGTACTCGTATGTCCCAGTGTGTACGTCTGAATAAATTGAGTAAACAAAGATTCCAGCAGTCTGCATTGGTGCCTTGTAGACACATGTGTATGAGCGGTTATATTGGTCAGCACACGAACAGTACACCATTCGCGGTAATCACACTCTACACTTCTACTTCATACATACACCATCCTGCGTCGGTTGGAGTGACCAAGTTTAGGGCCTGCTTCCCCTGGAGCCTTTGCCTTCCCTAACTCAGGACTAGGGTGAGTTACCCATTTACAGCTGGGTAGACTGGGGGCATGCCTGATCTCAACAACACACCACTCTTCCTTACAGAGCATACAGACTGACACTTCATTAGAGTGGAAAGAAGAAAAGAAACTTTACACCCTCGCAGGATCTAATTAAGATCAGTAAAGACTGGCTTTTGTGGAGTAACAGAACTGCCTGGCTGCAAATAACAAGATATTGGCCTTGACACGTTTCTCTCTCTCCAGCCGTTGTCCTTCTGTCTTGCTTCGCTGTACAAGTGAATTGGAAATGTTGTTGTTGTTGTTTTGATGAGTTGATGGGTGGAGATCGGGCATTCAAAATCTGATCATTGTTGCCTCTTCTCGTTCCATCTTGGTCTACCCTGTTCAACCTGAAAGTTGGTTATAATTGGGGTATTTAGTGTCATTTTATTTACTAATTTTGTGTTCAGTTTAAATAACTGTTGTCTTTTGCAGTTACTGATTTTTATTTATATTAGTATTTGTTATTTTTTTTTTTTTTGGTATTGTTTATAGATAACTATTGTCCTTTACGCTTGGTTTTAATTTGTATTAGTATTTGTTCATTTTGAGTTATTGTCTTTTTTTTTTAACCTTGTTGTCTTTCCTTGTCCTATGAGTAGTTATTTTTTTGTTAATGCTTTGTTAGTTCTTGCTGCTTAATTTCTATTTAGTTGGATGTTTTTTCCTGGATTACTAACCTTATATGTTTTCCTTTGTTTTATGTATATATCTTTTAAGTATTGATTGGGCATCTCTTGGGGCATCTATACTTAAAACCTTATCACCTGTTAAGTCTATATTGTGATTTCTATAGTAAGTTTTTAATTCAAGCCTTTGTTGTTCATACGTTTTACAGTGGATCAGGTAGTGGTCTATGTCATTCTCTTCCTGACATTCTTGGCAGTGTGGTTCTTCTACCATAAAGTATGTTGCACCGAGACGGAGACGCCACAGTTTTTTGTTTGATGGTATCTTTAATTCTTCTCTGACCTGGCACGTCCTTGTTGGTTCTTTCAGCAGTTTGAACGCGTGTCTGCCTTTTCTACTTTTCTTCCATGTTGTCTTCCATTCCTCGTTTATAGTTATCTTCACTTGGCTCTTGATCTCCGACCTTCCTAGTCCTGCTTTTATGTTACTTTGGAAATGTTGTTGTTTGTTGTTGCTTTGATGAGTTGATGGGTGGAGATCGGGCACTCAACATCAGATCATTGTTGCCTCTTCTTGTTCCATCTTGGTCTACCCTGTTCAACCTGAAAGTTGGTTATAATTGGGGTATTTAGTGTCATTTTATTTACTAATTTTGTATTCAATTTAAATAGCTGTTGTCTTTTGCAGTTACTGATTTTTATTTATATTAGTATTTGTCAATTTTATTTATTTTTTTTTGTATTGTTTATAGATAACTATTGTCTTTTACGCTTGGTTTTAATTTGTATTAGTATTTGTTCATTTTGAGTTATTGTCCTTTTTTTTTAACCTTGTTGTCTTTCCTTGTCCTATGAGTAGTTATTTTTTTTAAATGCTTTGTTAGTTCTTGCTGCTTAATTTCTATTTAGTTGGATGTTTTTCTTGGAGTACTAACCTTATATGTTTTCCTTTGTTTTATGTATATATCTTTTAAGTATTGATTGGGCATCTCTTGGGGCATCTATACTTAAAACCTTATCACCTGTTAAGGCTATATTGTGATTTTTATAGTAGGTTTTTAATTCAAGCCTTTGTTGTTCATACGTTTTACAGTGGATCAGGTAGTGGTCTATGTCATTCTCTTCCTGACATTCTTGGCAGTGTGGTTCTTCTACCATAAAGTATGTTGCACCGAGACGGAGACGCCACAGTTTTTTGTTTGATGGTATCTTTAATTCTTCTCTGACCTGGCACGTCCTCGTTGGTTCTTTCAGCAGTTTGAACGCGTGTCTACCTTTTCTACTTTTCTTCCATGTTGTCTTCCATTCCTCGTTTATAGTTATCTTCACTTGGCTTTTGATCTCCGACCTTCCTAGTCCTGCTTTTATATTGTTTTTACTTGTTCTTCCATTCTTGGCGTTCTGGTCTGCCAACTCCTTGCCAGCAATACCTATGTGTGCTGGAACCCACACTAGTCTCATGGCTGCATTTTGAATCCTGTCCAGTTTTGCTTTGTTAGAAGCTGCAGCTGAGTCATAGACTATGCTGGCATAATCCAGTTTCCCCCCGATGAAAGACTTGTAGAACATAAGCATTATTTTATTGCTGGTCCCCCATCCATTACCTTTGACAATCCTTAGTATATTTAGGGGTCCCTTACAGCTTTCTACCAAATTGTCTATATGTTTATTATAATTTAGTTGTTTATCTAAAGTTACTCCCAGAAATCTTGTTGTTGAGGAGGTACATATTTTCTGTCCTTTAATGGTTATATTGATTTTGTTATTTTTTTTAAAAATTTCCTTTGCTGAAAATCATACCTACTGTTTTGTTTACATTAATTTGGAAGCCCCAACGTTTCATCCACTCTGAAACTTTGTCTATTTGATTTTGAAGTTTTTTGAAAACATGGTCCAAGTTTTTTCCAGATCGCCAAATGGCACAGTCGTCTGCAAATTGAGATACTGCATTCTTAATGTCGTTAAATTCATCTGCTAAGTAATTTACAGCTATAGTGAAAATTGTAGGTGAAATCACTGATCTCTGAGGAATCCCATTCTGTTGTTCATATATATCTGACTTATCATTGTTTACCTGTACCGCAAAATACCTGTTTTGTAGAAAGGTTTCTATATACCTATAGGTTTTACCAGTAATGCCAATCTTTTTCATTTTGTAAAGAGCTCCATCTCGCCAGCATTCATCATATGCTCTTGCGAAATCTAGAAAAACTGCTACTGTTTTCTCTTTTCTCTTGAACCCTAGCTTTACATCATGTTCTAATCTTACAAGCTGGTCTACTGTACTTCTATCTGCTCTAAACCCTGACTGGTTTGGGCTATATAACTGATTTTTTTCCGGGTAGAATTTTAATCTTTTGTTAACAACAGTTTCCAGTATTTTACCTAGTTGTGATGTTTAGGAGATAGGCCTATATGAACTTACATCATGGGCTTCCTTATTGGGTTTTAGGATGGGTACTATCATAGCTACTTTCCATGCTTTTGGTATCTTTCCTAAGCTCCAGATTTTATTATAAAGGGAAGTTATTATGTTTATAGTTCTTTTCGGTACTTTCTTAAGGATTTCATAACTAAGTATATCCAAATATTAGATATAGTTGTAAGGCCTTTTAGATACTTAGACACGATAGGAAAGAAGGTAGAGGAGGTGGTGTCGCAGTCTTAGTTAGCGAAAAATTTAAAATCATAGACTGGGAAGTATTTAATACAACCAAAATAGAAGGTATCCAGGTTACTATAGCAGCTGAACCAAACAATCTAACAATTCTAAATGTATATGCTAAAGATGGCACAATTAAAGATGAAGAAATACTAGCCATAAGCACCAGACTAGGCCCCAAAACAATCATAGTAGGCGATTTTAATTCCCATCATTATGCTTGGGTTGGACATCATGCAGATAATGCAGGAAAATACCTACTTGACTTCATAGAAAACAATGAACTACTAATACTAAATGATGGATCTGCAACTAGAATTAATCCACTAGCTAATAGGGCAGGCTCAGCAATAGACATAAGTATAGCAACTAACAACCTAGCGAATGTAAATTGGGAAGTGTTACAAGACACAAACTCAGATCATCTGCCCATTATAATAACCATGCATGAAAATGTCATTCCAAACCCAGAATCAGAGAAACCTACCTTCAACTATAAAAAAGCAAACTGGGAAGCTTTCCAATCAGAGCTGGAGGTGATGGAATATAAAGACATGGAATCAGATGATACTGACTTGTGGGCAGAAACACTGACCAATGAAATTCTGAAAATAGCAATAAAATATGTACCAAATAAAAATATGCCACAACACCTTAAACCAATAAATAACATTACCAAGAAAAGAAAAACTCAGTGGAATAAAGAACCAGTTGCCTGGTGGAATAAAAGCTGTACAGTAATTCATGAGAGAAGAAAAAGGGCATTACAAAAATATAGAAATAACAAAACAGAAGAAAACTATGATGAGTATAAACTTATTAGGAATGAATCTAACAGAATCATATTTAAAGCCAAAGAAACTAACTGGAAGGAGTTTTGCCAGTCACTTAAACCTAGCACTCAAATTAAAGAAGTATGGAAAAAGCTTAAGGCAATCAAAGGGAACAATAAGAAAACAATAATGCCAACAATCAAACTACCAAAGAGAGCAGAAACAGATAAAGAAAAAGCTAATGCCCTTGCCGAGTATTTCTATAAAGTCAGTGCAAAAAGTAGTCTTGGACAGGAAGAAAATGAGAGAAGAGAAAGACTTAGGATACAGTTTTCAAAAGAACTACCAGACCAGATAGACGAAACAAACTATTTAGATGCTGATATAACAGAGGAAGAAGTTACTAATGCAATAAAAGATAAATCTAATACGGCCTCAGGGCAAGATATACTTTGGAAATCAGTTTCGACCGCCCTTATATATGGTGCTTCCGGACGTACAGGAAACAAGGCTCGCAACTCCAGGAGTTATATATTTCCATTTTCCGTGAGTTGACCTTTATATCCATATGTTATTTTCCTATATCGGCCGTGTTAACGATTTTATCTTGAATTATAAATGGGAAAAACACAGGATTTCTCAAAGCACGGACACTTATTCTTGCAAAATTCTTCACAACTACTTACTCCCTTCGGATTTCCTTGTACCCACGCATAAATGAAGATATTCCCGTCAAAAGGAAACCATTCTCATCCTTGTCTGTTATTTCGTTCTCCTTCCCGACCTCTAATTCTAACCATGTTTCGGACGATTTATTTTTCCTTATACAATCGCCGAAGTAGTTCTATCTGTCTGTGGGAAACCCCTTTTCTGATTGGCTGCCCTAGATACACACAGGAAAATACCCCTGCATTCCTTTGTTCAGGCCAGAAAACTTGTGTCCCACTTTCCGGTCTTCAAACATTTAACTAGGCAATTGCGTAACATGCGATATATATATATATATATATATATATATATATATATATATATATATATATATATATATATATATATATATATATATATATATATATATATATATATATATATATATATTGTGACAGTTCAGCACACGTGGATACAGCTGGCAGGAAAATACAAATTAAAATAAGACGAAAAAATAACTTAAAAGTATGATTTTATTTATTTATTTTTGTTTAATTGTTTAAAATGCTTTTTAATTGTAAATGTCAGTATTATGGCACACAAACTGTTTAAGTGCCTACAGAATATAATTTAATTTTTTATCATACATTTACAAACACACCCTGTTTAAGTTGTCATATTACGTCATAATTTTACGTTATTAAATAATTATTGTTAGAATTCAGCCCACGATACCTGAGTGCACGCAAATATCCTGAAATTGACATTCCTGGCCTCTCCCCAACTATTTTACCGGTGTCGTGTTCTGATCTACAAAGATTATTATTTCTCTAACCTCTTTCTGGAGATCATTTTTCCGAAACGCTTACCCTTTAAAGCCTAGTAACCTTCACATGACGACTCTCTATGAAAGGAGTGCACGCGTGGGCGCTGGGGACAAATTGGAATGCAGAAATATGCAAATGATGTTCATGCATTTGGTGCCGGTACACAAATTATTTAAAATGCTAGTAAGAATCATAGCTACGGAAAACAAATTATCAGGACTTAGGAAATTGTTTTTTTTTTTTTAAATCATTTTTATCGTCAGTACACTAAGTTCATTTGACCTGAATAATTTGGGGATTGTCGAGTCAGATGAAGATGATGTAGTCATCCCACAAGGCCACTATGGTTTTCATAAAGGATGACTTGGAACAACTTAAAATGTCCCGGTAAAGATGCTCCGGGCAAGCTGTGACAGGACGAGAGACCGTGCAATGAATTATTTTAGTTCTCAAACACAATCAAGGTCAATTAAACTGATAACCTGACTAGAAACTCTTGAATGAATGAGCAAAATAACAGTTAAAAAGTTACATAGAAGATCTGCTGACTTACACCTGAAGAAAACGAAAATTTGAATTTATGAAAGACAAAATACATTATTATATGATTAAAAAACAGACAGAGATCAATATTACGGGTGACTCGCTGGAACTAATAACAAAACAGAAGGCGTCTAGGGACAAAATTCACATTAGTCGATATTGGCGTAAAACATAGCAAAGAAGTCGCTCGTCACTCTCTAAAGTTTATACATATAAAGATGTCATCTAGTTCATATCAAGAGGTACAACATTAAAGCAATACACTATTAGTTCATGCTGATATAATCCACGAAAGAACTTAAATACTGCCTCTGCTCAGTCTCGAAGAATACATGACTGGCGCTTAACCAGTAACTCACAGCAAGTCAAAACTGTCAAGAGAGCACCAAGTTCTACGTACCTTAATAACGGCTTCGCACGCAGCAACCTCACGACAGACAATAATTCTGAGACAAGTCTCAGAAGCCACTCAACCACTAAATGTACGATGTGACTTAACACACTTCACTAAGCACGGAAAGTTCCAACTGAATCTCTCACTGCAACTTAACACAGCTGAGTGACTGCTCATTCATACACTTTTCAAACCCTGCACTCAACTAACCAATCATCGCTTAGCGTTATCTCACTGGTTACTTAGACTCACGTGAAGAACTATTAACGAATTAAAGATATGCTCACACATATGACCAAATAGCTCATGTAGTAAATACCACTCTGATTTACTACCCCCATCTCGAAAATATACTCGAACAATTCGGATAAACTCCACCCGGAGCACAGGGTCTCCACATGAATGGCTAGCGCTGTTCAAACGTTTTATTGTTTTCTTTCTTTTTAACAAAAATATTTATAAATGCAAATGTTACAGAAACTCACAAATATATATATATACTGAAGCATATTAAAAACGCACCACTATTATATATACTGATGCCGAGAAGCTGGCAAAAAAAAGTGTGGGAATGGATTTTCCCCGTGTTTGCCATGCGGTAGAGAGCGAATGGCTGCTGGAATGGAAAGTGCAAGATTCAACCCATGGGTGTGTGTACAGACTACATGAAAACGATGAAAGTTACACGTGCAACACGATTCTCAACAGCTATGACCCTGAAAATGTGTACGCGTTGTGGCAGTATACTCGGTATAAAAAGGCCGTTGAGACAAAACACCCAGTACATGTGCTTGAAATGCCACGACTATCTGAAAACGACCGCCAACGAGCCATTGGTATGTTGGAGACCGGAATGAGCTCGCGGGCCATTGCCAGAAGGATGAATTGCCACCACAGCACTATTGTACGTCTCAATGAACGTTACGGAACCACTGGCAGTGCCCGGGATAGACTTCGGAGTGGCCAACCACGAGTTACTACCCCTGCGCAAGATCGTCATATTGTGCTGAGTCACCTAAGGAATCGTTCTCTCCCGGCAAGTCAAACAGCAAGAGCAATAGTGGGTAGACATGGACAAGTCTCTCGAATGACAGTCATACGTCGACTCAGAGATACAGGCCTTACTGCAAGACGACCTTATGTTGGGCCAAACTTGACTCACAGACATCGTTAGCAGCGCCTGCAATGGGCAGAGCAACATATCAGATGGACTAGACTGCAGTGGAATGTTGTCCTATTCACAGACGAGAACAGATTCAACATATCCTTTGCAGATGGACGTATGCGGATTTAGCGACGGTGTGAAGAGCGCTTTGCAGATTGCTGTGTCAACCGATTTCGAGGTGGCAGTATTCACATTTGGGGAGGATTTAGTTTTCACCATCGCTTGCCTCTTCACGTCTTCCGTGGAAATGTTAATGCTGTGACAAATCGAGATGAGGTTCTGGATGCACTGGTTGCTCCTGCGTTCACAATTTATCCAGACTTGCAGCTTCTCCAGCAGGATAACGCACGTGAATTTTTTTGTATTTTTGGTTTCCTCCCTTGCCTGCACAGAATGCAATGAATTTCATAACAATCAAATGTACAAATTAATGACCAGCATGGATTCATAGGAAAATGAATAAAGATTCCAAATATGTAAACTTGTACACACTTATATTTACATTTCACACTCTGTTCCTGGATTATACAGGTGGTGCGTTTTTAATGTGCTTCAGTATAGATGGTTATCGTTCCGGTCGCATATCTTCTTCAGTATAAAATCTAAATCAACATGATTCGACAATATCTAACATTAGCAAACGCGAAGAAAGATAGTTAAACACTTAGTATTTGACAACTCAGAATATTAGTAGTTATCATACAGCTAAACTACAGAGGATGAGAAAAGTGCGGAAGACAAACGAAATTCGGGGAAGGAGGAATGAAACTTGAGGAAGATAAAGAAAACCCTGGAAAGTTGGAAAGAGAAAAGAGAGGTGGGTAAAGAAACCTTGAGAAGTAGTTATAACTGGAAGCCAAAAGTGGGAACCTCATGAGCAGAACTCAATAAGGCGATACAAGAATGAAATATGTGGCATCAACAGATGCATCCGCACGCTCCATATGGAAGTAAAAGTAATGCTGTATGAGGTTCATAATGAGGATGATGATAGACAAGTATTTTTATAGTGTTACATCCAAGCAGAATTCCTATGTGCAGAAGAAGCCATTATTTCACTGAGTAACTTGTTTTCTTTCCAGTGACTGTCGAGTTTTGTTGAGAGCTGTAAAGTTTACTTTTGGCACTTTTGCACACATTAGTGCAACTTGTTTATTGTGAACTCACGTTATACATTTTGTTGTTTTTGTTCTCAACATTTCTTTGTTGTGAAGTTACTGGTGCGATTGTTAATTCTTTTAATGGTATCTAGCTGTGTTGCATTCTGCGGAAGTCACGAATTCATTTTTTTCTTGTCTTTCTCGGATCGTTACTTAGATTATACAATGTATTACATCGGATGTGGTGTTACTAAAAATAATAATTTCTCTAAGTAAAGTTTTCCTCTGACATATATGTCTTACACGGCGTATTTACAAACAAGTGACAGGTAGATAAGAAAAACAGCACGAACAAAACAGTCACAAAATAAGGAAAATAACAACAGACAAACAATGCATTTACAAATGGAAAGACGAAACGTCACAACTAACATGAACTACTATAAAAAACAATCAGTGGTCGGAAAACCTCGGTGAGATTGCTCGAACCCGAAATACCATTGAATGTAATTTACAAGAACAACCTTATAGAACATTCAATGTGCGGTCATCTTTAAATGGCATGTTATCGCTAGCATTGGATCTCCACCCAAGCTTCCCGCAAAGATATAAGAACATGAATAGTAATGACGGAAAAAAATGACAGAAGGATTTACCAGCACATAACTGGACACACATGCATAAAAATACAGGCCACTTATCTGAAAAAAGGCTATCCGCCAGATGCTCGCTTGGAGACAAAATTCAGCGCTACCTGTAGACTGATGTAATAATGACGTGTAGATAACAATGGTACAGCAAACAGTGGCCACGAAAATCAAATGAAGACTGTCGTGAAATGACGTCTGTTTCACATCACGAATTCAACTAACTCTAACCAATACCGCGAGCCATACATTTTCAAAGGATAAGATACACAAACCAATGAAAAACTTTCTTGGTCCTGTGTTTACTACAGCTGGGAAAATAATTGGCCAGATCCTATTTGTGTAACATGATTAACTTCAGAAGTTTGCTACAGTAATATAAAAGAAGTATCACTTGGCAGAGGTTATCAACACGATATTAGGAATGTTACTCTACCCGTAAGTAGTAATACTTTTACTAATACCATTATAGGACGGGAGAAATTTTAGGTTAAATGTAGTGGAAGCTTCAGGTTGGCCGAAATTTAGCTGTTTAAACTATGCATAACAGATAATGCAAGTAGTAACCTAAAAGATTATTACATCAATATGTAAAGCCTAATTCTGAGTATAAGGTAAACTTTACTTGACTAAAATCGCATCAGGAATAACGAAGATAATTAAGAAAGTAGTTTTCCTATATTATATGAAAGGCCAAACGGTACCCATATTTTCGGATAGTTATTGCATTTCTTCGAGACTACTATCTCGGACGTCCGGGTCAGGCTATAAATAGAATGGCCTTTCAAACCTAGTCAGTCACTATTATTTGAAGGCAGAGAGAACGGCAAAGAAGGAGCATATGTTTATGCCAGCTTTTGCCTTTTGCACTTCTATGCAAACCTAAACCAACCATTTAGAGCTCATCTGATTGTGTCTGAGGGTAAGAACGAATATATATATATATATATAAGTATGTAATATTCCTGTGTTTAATCCACTGTGCGATACGATGTGTATAAGATGTGTGGGAATGGACTGTATCTTCTGATGAAACTTACATTCTCGTGTGTATTTCTAGAGGCAAAGCTCGCCTTCGGAAATATTTAATATATTGAGAAAAATGGCTAAATTGTTTATGTAAGTTGGGAAAAGTATTTAAAGAAGTATTTCTTGAATGGAATGAGACACTTGACAGGAACATAAAGAAGGATGAAGGGGATTGATTCACAGTATCGGTTGACATATTGTTAAATAGTTTTACTCACAACCAAATTATAGTAGGGAGGCGAATCATGTGGAAAGTACTTGTAATTAAGAAGGTATAATTAAATTGTGATCAATTTGAATTGAAATGATTGTTGATACCTACATTATACCTTGTGCTTCTGCTGCACGCTTATCTGAAACTGTCTATCGTCCCCATCTGTGTTAGAGAGGGATATGGATGGACAAATACAGGGATTTCGTTTAACTTTGTTTCAGGTTTAATCATATACTTGAAAACTTACACCAAATAAGAAGAGGCATCTCTTAAGTCAGCTACAACGAATGCGGTGCCAGTTCTGAGGAAAAGTGCCAGCCATTTTGTCTGTAGCAGTGGGAAGATTCTTAACTGAAGATTCTATCCATAAATTTTGAGGGAGTCATCTGCAGTGTGAGAAAAGTGACTCTCAAGACACTGTGTAGCGTATCCCGGTTCACTAAAACACGTTACCGATTCCAGTTAGTTTTGACTGTCACAGTGACTATTAATTTATTTACCATCTCGTCCCAATTTATTACTCTTTTTAATGTCCTGGTTTCCTCGTCATTTTGTATTTTCTTTTCTACCTTCGTGGCCCTATATTTTCCCCCTTTCTCAAACCCACCCGGGGATTGTTTACGTTCTGGCTGGCCTTCAGTACTAAATTCCTTCAACGGTCAGCGTAGCGGTAATATTACATACGCGCACCTGGTCCGTCCAGGGGAATTTCTCTGGTCGCTTTAAGTCTTTGATCACGAGTGTAGGTGTCTGTGTAGAAACGGCCAGCTAGCGGGAGCTAACCGTTTGAGGTCTCGGGAAAGCAGGTTTGATCTTCGTAACAGGGGAGATAACCCGCGGGTGGTCTCTGTGTTTGGCCTTCAGAACGCAGTTAGTGATCATAATATTATGTCTATCTAGGGAACTTTCTCGCGGTTGTTGACTTCTGATGTAGTCTCTAGAGAAACCTTTGTCTTACTCTTTATTACGCATTACGCCGATTCATCTGTAGAAACAAGCCATGCCAGGTGTTTATTGGTAAACTATAAGAGTAGAAGGGTTTAATAAGTCAAACACTCATAAATATTTCCTGCGCGAGAGAGACCATCCTGAGATTAAGGCAAACATTAACACGGAACTAAATGTTTTTGCCTATTTCTTAGCATTTTCTCGGGGTGAGTTGACGTATCTTATTATACATATATTCATGTTAGCTTTTACATATATCTGATAGGAATGTGACTTACTTCGTTTTTTTTTTTTTGAGGATTTCTCCCGGTAAATTAATTCAGTGATAATTCTGCGCAGTCTACCGCCTTAGTTAAGTGGTGCTTAAACAGTCAGGTGTCAGTGTTATGGTTTATAATGGGTTAAATGATAAACTTACAATAACAGATACAGGCACTATAACTCCGAATTATAGGAGATAGTCACTTATTCCTTTTTGATAGAAACTTCTAGTGGCTGGGGAGAATCATTATATGCTTACTTGTGTAGCTAGACTCTAGTCATAACTTTCACAGAAAGCAGACACCCGCCATAGATATAATTATATCTTATGTTCAGTCACAACGGTATTATGATAGCTAGAACATTGCATTTTCTATTTGTTCATTGGTGGGATATTAATACTTTTTCCCCAAAAGGGCCATATGATTTATTTGTGTAATGTCACATGCTGTAATTTGGTTATGTAAATTAATTTAAATGATTGAGAGATGAATAGCATATCCACTCAACTGTAACTACAAAGTTAGGTTTCCTGTATGTTTAGTTGGAAGAAGAGGAGTAGTTTTTGCTGTCAGAACATTTGCTGACAGGTCATGGGTGTACAAAAGATATTAAGCCTATGCAGGCGCATGCTGATAATTGATAGAGTGGAAGGAGCGGAGCATAACTGGTTATATAACGTTAGTGTGATTTTATTGTTTGCTAGATATAAAGGGTGTCTTTTTGGGTCTCAGTTTCAGGGATACCGAATCGCTAGAGCAGACTCCAGTCAGGCGAAGAACGTCATCTTCTCTTTGACATAGAGGGTTTCTGAATACCGCTAGCGTTACGAGTTGTCAACCCCATTCCTGAACCAAAACCCCTTTTGTCAACGCCAAGTTAAGCTCACGCAGTGCAACGAGCCAACGCTAAATCTGAAATCATCGGTTGCAGTAGTAGTCTCCTACTCGCCTATTGATTGCCAGTCAGAGCAGTGCAGCTTCCAGGATATCTATCAGCCCAGCGTCTATAGCAGAATTTGTATCACCAAGCTTTGTGTGCCTAAACGGGGCACTCAGTCAAACCACAGTCAAACCAGCCCAAACCGGATTTAATGCCAAGCAAGCAATAGCGCCGGATAAGAGCGCCTGGGACTCTTTGTCCTCAAGTAACTTCGTCTGGTGTATTTCTTGGTTATGTAGAACCTCACACTTATGAGCGGCCAACCAGAAATAGACAGAGTTCCAGTCCCCTCACGCAATTAGGGGTCACCAACGTTTAGCACCAACAAAGAAAGTTTTGTAGGAATTATTCTCATCACCAAGGATCACAATCCTATTGTGGCACTGCAGCGCCAAAGCCACGGAGTCAGAACACAGATGGACTTACAAACTTATTTTGCGATTCCACACAACATAATAGGGGGCAAGTTTACCTCCCTTACGAGAAACCAATTCTTAAGCGCCAACAGTACTCTTTCGCAGAATTTGTCTAACCAGTCAACCAGTTCTTCCCTCATATTCGCACCATAAAGTCATGGAATAATTCCCACCAAACCACAGTCCAAACCAGCCCAGAAACCGGAATTTAGTTTGCCAAGCTAAGCAATTAGCGCCGGGATAAGAGCGCCTGTAAGGACACTTTTCTCTTTGTTCCTCAAGTAACTTCGTCTGGTGTATTTCTTGGTTATGTAGAACCTCACACTTATGAGCGGCCAACCAGAAATAGACAGAGTTCCAGTCCCCTCACGCAATTAGGGGTCACCAACGTTTAGCACCAACAAAGAAAGTTTTGTAGGATTATTCCATCACTTTGAAGGATATCTACGTGTAAGACACTTTTCTGGAGCTAGCGCCTTTGGTCCCACGAAAGCGGACAGACTGTCGCTCAGTTTGTTTATTTAGTCAGCAAGAGAAATAGACAGAGTTCCAGTCCCCCTCACGCAATTAGAGGTCACCAACGTTTTAGCACCTACACGGAAAGTTTTGTAGTTTTATTCCATCACCTTAAAGGATATCTACATGTAAGACACTTTCTGGAGCTAGCCTTTGGTCCCACCAAAGCGGACAGACTGTCAGACAGCTTAGTTATTTTCTCTGTGTTCTACAGGTTTTTATGATTGGTGGTGTGTGTGTTCGTTGGTGTATTTTGCATATTTTTGATTATTGATGTAATTTTATGTTGTTTGTGATGAGATGCATTATTTTCATGCTTTTCTTCTTTAATAAAGTTTACACATTTATTAATGCGCTGTTCACGACCCTTCCATCCATAATTTACATTCTTAGCTCTTTACTATAGTCTCTACGTATGATTCAGAGAAAATAGTGAGAGCAGGCGGTGCTTAGACAGTATAAGTGTGTTGAGGCTTGGAGAGAGTGATAACTTTATCAATCTTCTCCAGGTTTGTCTCAAGTCCACCTCCTATTACACTTTATCTATGTGTAATCTATAACTCTGTCAGTCCACTATCCCTTGTCGATTTCACTACTATTGTCCAACTCGACAAATACTCTACACTTTAACTCAACCCCGACAGTGACAGTATATAGCCCAATTAGATTCTAAAGAGAACACTCAAAATTCATAAAGGGAAGATCACCCAAGTTAGAATGCCTACCAAGTGATAGGCATCTTACACAAGAAAAAGACATTTTTGTTGTAATGTTCTTATTTATTTACTGATGTAAAATATTTGAGTTTAAATGTTTTTTCCAAACAAGAAAGAGAAACTATTATAATAAATTGTAAATATTCACCAACCGACTTTATTAAATTAATTAAGTTAAGTTACAGTTCTTGTTGGTGAATTAAGTTAAATACATACTCCTAGCATAGCCAATAACAATAAATAAAATAATAACCAAGAAGGATCTAGAGAGGTAGCAGTTATTGAATCAGAGTAGTACTTTACCATCAACTCTGGTAACTTACATAGCTTGACCCTACCTTGGTTGTCTATACACCCTTACTCTCTTCAGAGAGGGGGTATCACTAATAAGACCAGACTCTTACCTGGCACTATCCTGGTATCATCTGATACACTTTTTGTCCAGGATATCTAATATTTTAATAACATCTGAACCTCTCGTGACATCTGTTGTCTCAGTCCGGGATTTCTGTTACTACCCTGGGGTCTTTTCTTTGAGACCAGCAGTCTTTTAATATTTACTTACATCTTTTGAGTTAGCAGTAGGAGTATAATTAAAAATAAAATAAAAGTTAGAATAAACTAAAAGCTAAAAAAAGCACACTGAAGTACAATTGAGTACAAAACATAAGTTTGGTGACTGGATACGCTGACAGTGGTCTTGTATTTAATGAGCCTTGTATTACCTAGTGTGTGTGTGATCTGTTGAGTTTAGCGAGTGAGTGTCTGAAAACTATTAGTATGGCAGACTTGGCAAAGTTTAGGTCTGCTACAGTACAGGCGGCAAAAGAATTTGGATTAAGTGGGGATTCTCTGATTCAATATGTTACTACTTCTACTGAGTGTGACAAATATATAGAAAGAGAGAATAAGAAAGTGGAAACTGAAAGGAGGTTACAAAAAGAAGTTGATAAGGAAGTTAAAAGATTACAGTTAGAGGCTGATAGGGAAGCTAAGAAATTACAAGTAGAGGCTGATAGGGAGACTAAACAGATAGAAGCTGATAGGGAGGCTAGGAAGCTAGAATCTGATAGAAAAGAAAAGAGATTGCAAAGAGAGGCTGATTAAAAGAGATTGCAAATGGAGGCTGAGAAAGAGGAAAAGAGGTTCCAAAGGGAACATGAGTTAAGATTGAAAGAGCTGGAACTTCAAGGACATGTTCCAGGAAATGGAAGTAGCCCAACTACCTGTGACTTTAGTGCAAGTCAAGGTGCCTCTAATGGTGCCATGAACTTCCATTTGGATCCATTTGTGGAGAAAGAAGATGATATTGAGTCTTATCTTAGTAGGTACGAGAGATTAGCTATTAACTATGGCTTAGAGAAAGAGAAATGGAGCCTTAAGTTATCACAAGGGCTAAGAGGAGCTTCTTACGAAGTTTTTGCAAAACTTGGAAAAGAAGACCAAGAAGATTATGAAATCTTGAAGCAAGCATTGCTGATTAGATATGAGAAAAACTCAGAATTTTATAGAAAGAAATTTAGAACTGCCAAGCTACTTTCTGGAGAAACTTACCACCAATTCTCTGCAAGATTAGAAACCTACTTGGAGAAGTGGACTACTCTTGGAAAGTGCCAAGACCTAAAAGAAATGGTCATGATGGAACAAGTGAGAGAGTCTATGCCTCCAGACATGAGACAATTTCTTATGGAACAAGGTGCAGAGAGATTAGGGATATTGTAACAGTTGCTGAAAGATATCAAGCAGCTCAGAAAGAAATAGCTGGAGTTAATAGGAAACAAGTAGATAGTAATAGAACCCCATAAAACCAAGAGGAGTATGATAATAGAGACCAACACCAACAACACAGATACAAACAAGGTAATGACAAACCCATATATGACCAAAGAGACAGGAACTCTCAGGTACAAGATAATAAACCCTACAAACAGGGAAATAAGTGGTGTAAAATATGTAAAATGAACAACCACAATACATTGGAATGTGGTAAGAAACTCCCTCCATATCACGCTGCATGTATGATAACAGTGGGAAAGAGCAGGAAGGACCTGACAGACAGTCAGACAAACCTCCATCATCCCCCATCTGTGAAGAAGTAACTTGTAATGGCAATAAGATTATGTGCCTTTATGACTCATGATTGGAATACGACTCAGTTGTGAGTGCAACTCTGGTGCACCCTGATCAGTATACCACAGGAAAAGTGGAGATACAAGGAGCATTAAAAGGAAGAGCTACCATGACACTTCCCCTAGCCAGAATCAATGTCAAGACTCGCTATGTGAAAGGAGTGATCAGTGCAGCAGTGTGTGATGATCCTAATTACCCGCTGGTGTTAGGAAGGAGATATGTTTTCTTAGGGAACCCAATAAAACCTGTGATCATGGCAACACTCCAGGTCAGGTCAACCCCTGGGAAGGAGGAGGGAACACCACTAACTATTCATCCAAAAAGATGAGAAAGGCCCAAGTAAAAGATAAAACATTAAAACCTTGCTTTGGCAAATTGCCAGACAGCCATAACTGCGGAGAAAATAGGCCTGAAAATACAAAGAATAAGGTAGACATAGTGAATAGGACAGCCCCTTCTCACACCCAGTCTTCCAATAAACAAGTGACCATGGCAACTCTCCGTCTCGTACCTAGAGGGGAAACAACCCATCCCGCGCCAACACAACTGTGTTCTGAATTCGTGGAACTGGCTAAAAATAGAATGGTTTGTCAACCAAATTTGAAAACGAAACTAAGGGATTTCCCCAGAAAAATTGGAAGTGGGCGAGTGGGCAATTGGCCTAATGCTCAGCTCTCTTCGACATACGGCTATTAAATTAGCATTATGAAGGGCACCGGCAACAGTGGTAGTTGGCCGGCCCTACACAGTCCAGTGGGAGTATTGACACGGACATTGGATTGAGATTTTATATTATATAGCAAATGCTACAGGGAGAATTGATTTCTTGGTGCAGGAAATTCATTTCCCCATATGAATCATATTATCGCTCCGGTGAGGTTTAGCTGAGAGAACCCTCTGGTGAACATAGACTCTGTCTGGATTTGGGTAATAATTACAGTAATAGAGTCACTAGTGAATCTAGTAAAGGGTTTTGCCAGATTCCCGTCATGCCTGAGCTCAGACCATTGCGGGCTGTGATCACTTTGGAGGGGCACTATGATTTCATATGTTGCTTGTTGGGTTGAAGAATACTCCGAGAGTTTTGCCCAGGATGATGAGAAAATTACTGGATCCCTTACAAAACTCAGCTATCACCAATTTTATAGAGGACATCCTCATAACCGTTGGAACCTTGAGGAACATCTAACACCTCTGGTATGTCATTGAACAGACTCAGAGAAGAGTAATGGTGAAAATTGATTGATAATCAGCATTTGACAGGCAGCAGCACCTGTTCTGTTTATTTACATAACAGGAATATATCCCTGGATCTCAGAGTGGTGAGGAAAATTTCTTGAGTAGTGCCTACTTGAATTCACCCACCTGAAGGAAACCAGGAGAATAGTAAGGCAGAGTAAATCCAAGATTGGAAGTATGTCGTGATTTTGAATCCAGACAAGAAGCTCCAACAGAGGGTTTACGCTTTTGAATTGGGAGGCTATGTCGTGAAATGACGTCTGTTTCCCATCACGAATTCAACTAACTCTGATCAATACCGCGCACCATACATTTTCAACGGATAAGATACACAAGCCAATGAAAAGCTTTCTTGGTCCTGTGTTTACTACAGCTGGCAAAATGAATGGCCAGACCCTATTTGTGTAACATGATTAAATTATGAATTTTGCTACAGTAATATAAAAGAAGTATCACTTGGCAGAGGTTATCAACACGATATTAGGAATGTTACTCTACCGTAAGTAGTAATACCATTAAAGGACGAGAGAAATCTTAGGTTAAATGTTGTGGAAGCTTCAGGTTGGCCAAAATTTAGCTGTTTAAACTATGCATAACAGAAAATGTAAGTAGTAACCTAAAAGATTATTACATCAATATGTAAAGCCTAATTCTAATAAGGTAAACTTTACTTGACTAAAATCGCATCAGGAATAACGAAGATAATTAAGAAAGTAGTTTTCCTATATTAAAGGAAAGGCCAAACGGTACCCATATTTTCGGATAGTTATTGCATTTCTTCGAGACTACTATCTCGGACGTCCGGGTCAGGCTATAAATAGAATGTCCTTTCAAACCTAGTCAGTCACTATTATTTGAAGGCAGAGAGAGAGCGGCAAAGAAGGAGCATATATTTATGCCAGATTTTGCCTTTTGCACTTCTATGCAAACCTAAACCAACAATTTAGAGCTCATCTGTGTGTGCCTGAGGGTAAGAACGAATATATATATATATATATATATATATATATATATATATATATATATATATATATATATATATATATATATATATAAGTATGTAATATTCCTGTGTGTAATCCACTGTTTGATACGATGTGTATAAGATGTGTGGGAATGGACTGTGTATGTACTACTAGAGGCAAAGCTCGCCTTCGGAAATATTTAATATATTGAGAAAAATGGCTAAATTGAGTCTGTATGTTGGGAAAAGTATTTAAAGAAGTATTTCTTGAATGGAATGAGACACTAGACAGGAACATAAAGAAGGATGAAGGGAATTGATTCACAGTATCGGTTGACATATTGTTAAATAGTTTTACTCACAACCAAATTATTGTAGGGAGGCGAATCATGTGGAAAGTACTTGTAATTAAGAAGGTATAATTAAATTGTGATCAATTTGAATTGAAATGATTGTTGATACCTACACTATACCTTGTGCTTCTGCTGCACGCTTATCTGAAACTGTCTATCGTCCCCATCTGTGTCAGAGAGGGATATGGATGGACAAATACAGAGATTTCGTTTAACTTTGTTTCAGGTTTAATCATATACTTGAAAACCTACACCAAATAAGAAGAGGCATCTCTTAAGTCAGCTACAACGAATGCAGTGCCAGTTCTGAGGAAAAGTTCCAGCCATTTCGTCTGTAGCAGTGGGAAGATTTAACTGAGGATTCTATCCATAAATTTGGAGGGAGTCATCTGCAGTGTGAGATAAGTGACTCTCAAGACACTGTGTAGCGCATCCCGTTTCACTAAAACACGTTACCGATTCCAGTTAGTGATGACAGTATATAGCTCAATTAGATTCTAAAGAGAACACTCAAAATTCAAAAAGGGAAGATCATCCAAGTTAGACTGCCTACCAAGAGATAGGCATCTTACACAAGAAAAAGACATTTTTGTTTTAAATTCTTATTTATTTACTGATGTAAAATATTTGAGTTTAAATGTTTTTTCCAAACAGGAAAGAGAAACTATTATAATAAATTGTAAATATTCACCAACCGACTTTATTAAATTAATTAAGTTAAGTTACAGTTCTTGTTGGGGAATTAAGTTAAATACATACCCCTAGCATAGCGAATAACAATAAATAAAATAATAACCAAGAAGGATCTAGAGAGGTAGCAGTTAGGGAATCAGAGTAATACTTTACCATCAACTCTAGTAACTTACATAGCTTGACCCTACCTTGGTTGTCTATACACCCTTACTCTCTTCAGAGAGGGAGGTATTACTAATAAGACCAGACTCTTACCTGGAACTATCCTGGTATCATCTGATACACTTTTTGTCCAGGATTTCTTATAATTTAATAACATCTGAACCTCTTGCGACAAAGACCACGGCAGACTTGACTGACGACATCTGGAGGTGAACTTGAGTAAAAACGAATAGTGCAGACATCGTAGCAAAAGATGACCGTTGAACAGGAAAGCCGGCAGTTATGCGCAGTTCATACCAAATTATGTAAATCAGGGTCAACGTTAAAATGCCATAAAACTTGAACAGGAAAAATCATGAAGAAAATTGTCCTGAAACGTTTTTCTCGATTTTCTTCTCGTTCCCCACACTGGCCACCAAGTTTGTTACGTGTGGTTATCTTCTTGTAGTTAGTTTGGGTTAGAATATAGAGTCACAAACGTACATGCATCGTAATGACAAACACGAATGGAGACGGGTATGGTCGTTACAGGACATCACTGGCCGAAGAACACTAGTCGTTGGTTAGAGGGTTCACAAATCATCTTCAACATTTAATTTTCTTCAGGAACAACATCATCATGGTCGTTCTGGCCGCTGTACTAGAGGTGCATACGAACAATGACCACCCAAGTAATGTGGACCAAACGACGTGAATGTAAAAATACTTGAATATCCCTTCATTAATAGGTGTAACTTCTTGATTAGTTCTGAATCATCTTATATAACATAGTGGCGGCCTTTGAAGTCAAATATGCCACTTAAATAGCTATCTTCGTCCGCAATACTTGGAGCTTGAATAAAAAACGTCTTACTATGAAGACTAGAAGTAACGAAAGGCCAAGAATATTAGTCGTTAGCATAAAATAATGCAAAACGCGTTACGTCATTAACAACTGGTGACGTATTAAATAAGCAGCGTTCAATATAAGTTGAAACCCGTGCAAAAACATGAGTTACCACAGAGAGACATATTACCGCAAAATAAATGGTAATAGCCTGTGTGTGGCAACGATACAAAATATATTAATATTCGTTCTTTAACAATGACAAGAACCAGACAAGTGCCAGTGGAACAAGAGTTGAGAAGAAGACGCTGGCAATGGAAAGGACACACATTGAGGACAAATGTTGATAGCATTACAAGGCAGTCCTTGTTCTGGAATCCACAAAGAAAGAGAGGCAGATGTAGTCTCAAAAAAACGACGAAGAGAACTGGAAACAGAGGTGATAATGATGAGGAAAACATGGAAATAACTTGAGCGGATGGCACAGGACAGGAAGACTTGGCATGTGTTTGTTGAAGGCCTACGCTCCTTGGGGAGATAAAGGGTATTGATTGATTGATGTTAGTACTAACGTATTTTCTATATTCTATTTTTAGTTACAGATTTGAAGTTGGCAGACGCAATAGACGCGTGTATGGGAATATTCCAAAATTCTGGTAGTGATCCAAGAAATTCACACGCAAGATGTAACACTAGAGAAAATAGAAGACATTGAAGAGAAATATCAAAATGACCTCAACAGGCTGGGAGTTGCTTGCGACTTAGAATTTGCAAGCGTGATGCAAGAACTGCGGAGACAACTGACTACAACTACAACACTATCATCAACTGCCAGTACAACAATGTCAGCAACAACCACACCAATACATACAACAGCATCATCAACAACACCAATGCTAACATCAACAACTACCACAACACCATCCACAACCGTCAGTACAACATTGTAAGTAGCAACCACACGATTAAGAACAACAGCACCATCAACAACACCAATACTAACATCAAAACTACTACCACACCACCCACAACTGTCAGTACAACATTCTCAGCAACAACCACACCAATAATAACAACATCACCATCAACAACACCAATAATAACATCAACAACTACTACAACACCAACCACAACCGTCAGTACAACATTCTCAGCAACAACCACACCAATAAAAACAACAGCATCATCAACAACACGGACAATATCCACTCCAATAACACTAACAACAAAAAGCATGCCAACGCGAACAACAGCTACAACATCACTGCCAACAAATACAACTGCTACAACAACAACGACAACAACAAGCAGACCAACTAACACAACTACAGCAAAAAACAGTAACATCAACAAACGCATCAACATATAAAACAAATACTACAACATTACCAACAACCACGCTAACAAATACAGCTACCACAGTATCACCAACAACAACGTCAGAAAATGCAAATCCTTCAGTAACATTACCAACGACTACTACACGAACTTACAAGGTTACTCGAACAAGATCTTCAACAGGAACTACGCCAACAACAACAACAACAACTCCAGGAAGTAGAGGTAAGAACTAGGTATGATGTGAATAGTGGTGTACTAAAATGATGAATCTGTTTGACTCCGAGAGGAAAGTTGTTTGTAAATGTCGCTGTGTTCCCTGTCTTCCTGTGGTAAGGAGATTTAGGAACTAATATCTATTCCCCTAGGGATGTAAGATAAAGAGAGAGGGATAGTACCTCACGGTGAGAGACAGCCATGTCCTTTTTAGGATAGCCAGGATCCTATTTGGTTCTCCTCTCTTTATCTAGCTCATGTATGGCTCCACGAATACCGCTTGTGTACGGCGGTGGCCACATCCCGGGCAACAGTCTTGGCTGACTTGCTAAACTACATGAGTGGAGCAGGAGTAATCTTACTCAAGGGAATGTCCATCCCTAGTACACAAAGACTGAGACGGTGAGTGAGGCGGAGGAATCTGAGAAGATCAACGGCTCGCAAAGCGGAACAGCAAAGTGTGTGGCGCACTAGAGGCGTGTCGGACATAGAAAAAGACAACCGCTAGCCACCGTGGAAGAGATTGGGGCCTTACCACGTACTTTCTACAGAACGTAATGAGATCACAACAACAAGATAAAAACCGATATGTGGAGAATTCTCTGTCCCCTGGGGAAGAATCTTTTGTACAAATTAACAGGGAAGAGGCAACTCCTCTAATGAGTAAGGAAGTACATAATGACGAGTGTTCCTTAAATTCTGTTGAAAGGGAGCATTCTGAGAAAGACCACCTAAAAACTAGTAGGAGGAGCATAAAAATAGGAACATGGAATGTTAGAACTCTAAACGGAGAAGGAAAGCTTGACAATCTTATATTAGAGGCAACAGACATGAAACTCGATATACTGGGAGTTGCAGAGGCAAGACTATTGGATACAGGCTACTTAAAAAGAGACCAGTACACGCTTATACACTCAGGAGGAGAAAAACACGAAAGAAGGGTAGGAATGTTGATAAAGAAGGAGTTAGAAAAAATACGTATGTGGATACTGGACACACAGTGACAGAATGATGTTACTAAAGATGAGAGCAAAGCCATTCGACATATCAATCTTACAAGTAGTAGGGAATGAAGTAAACAGGTATTATTCAGGCGGCGCGCAGGCGGAGTGCCAGGCGGCGCGTGACTTTTATATAGCAAAAACGCCAGGCGGCGCGTGACTTTTATATAAGCGCATTCAGGCGGCGCAAGATGGCGGACTTGAGATAACAAGAAGAGGTGTATATTTAGAAGTTTTTTATATAGGGAAAATGTTGCAAGATGGTGGTTTTTTATATAGTAATATATTATTGTTGTTGTTTTTAGTATAGCCAACTTAGGTAGTATTCTGGCTGTGTTAGACAAACAAGAAGAGGATAATAGTTAGGCGATAACAAGAAGATGATAATAGGAAGAAGATAATATTTACATAACAAGAAGAGGACAATAGGAAGACGGTGTATTTTACAACAGTTAGACGAACAGTTATACAAACAGTTAGACGAACAGTTATACATTATATATATTTAGACAAACAGTTATACATTATATATATTTTACAACAGTTATACAAACAGTTAGACGAACAATTAGACAAACAATTAGACGATATAGGTAACAAAAACCGTTTTAGTTAATATAGTTTTTATTTTGTCAAATACTAAAGGACAACTCTCAGCCGCTTGGTAGGCTTCTTCTTCTTCTGTGGTAGATTAGGGACATCGGTTAGGTCTGTGGTAGGAAACCAACTCGGATCTGGTGATATCGGGCATTTAGAGTTCATGATTTCGTCAAACAGGTTAGTGGAAGTAGGCTTCTTCGGGGGTAGATTCGTGACATCGGCCAGTTCTGTGGTAGGAAACCAACTCGGTTCTATTGGTTTGTAACAGCTGGAATTGATGTACTGATCAAACGTAGTACCCGTAGTAGGATAGGTATCCGTGCTTGGTGGCTGTAATCGGTCAAATTCGGCGAGGATTTCGCTCTGTAATGTCAATAAATGGTCAAGCTCAGGGCGAGTTAACGTAATGCCGTGTTTGGTAGGAAATGTGAGGTAGGATTCACCAAAATATCTTCGCACGTGCAGTAAAGGTTGGCCTCGGTAAACACTTACAGACGCAGCCTTCAGACCACTAGCCAAAGGCTTAAGCATTTCATCACTTCTTTTAATGTAGACCCAGTTGGTGGGAGCAGTCATTTTCAACGAGATGTATCTAATGCGTTAATAAAGTGTCTCCAAGTGTTTATATTGTATAATCTGGTTTTTTAGGCGTGCCCTAGCTAGGATTTGATTCGTCGAACATCGAGCGTGTGTTAGGCAGGACGTGATTCGTCGCTGTATTGCGTGGGAACAATGACAGCAGCCGTCTTGGTCGGATCGATGCGTAGAGGTAATTGGTCACGAGCTAACACTTTAACGAGCCCAGATCGTTTAACAAATATGTCCAACAGGAGGATGGTGCGTATCTCGTCTGTGTTCATTGTTTAAGTGGTGTAGTCTGTCAAAACTTGGCGCGATTTCGAGATCTCCAAGATCGAGTCTTGCTCGGCGTAGACGAGGACCTGTAATGGTTCGGGTGTGACCTCGGCGAATTTAAGTCCTACTGAGACTGGACCCGACTTGGCCATCTCAAACTGGTCACCGTCTAGTAGACTGGGGGGGAGGTCAAAGGCGTATAAGGCGTAACCGTGCTTAAAATGTCTATACTCGAGGTCGTTGCCCGCGTCTTTGCCAATCAGTCCCATAGCTAGATTCGTCCCGAAGAAGGCTCTCACGTACTGGTTGTGCTCATAATCCATGGACAAAGGCTTGCCGCTGACTGTTCTGCCATCCGCGCTGACGTTCAAATATATCAGACCAAAGGTAGCGAAATTGAACGGATTAGACGTGTACGATCCGTTAAAAGTGGACGAAGTGACTAGACCAATCACGATCCGTGTGGGTGTTTGACTGAGAAACAGATTATCCTGCATGTGCGATAGCATACCTCTAGGAATAGAGAAAGTATTTAGCACAACTCGTTTCAAGGGGTATTTGGCATTACCTCGCACCAAGGCTTTCTCGTGGGCTAGAGAGACGGCTGGGTTTAATTTGGCTTTCCGGACAACCAAGGCCGCATAAGTTATAATAGATTTATAACCAGCGGTGGGGTCGTGTCCCAGCACGTTGAAGGCATCTTTAGACGGGGTGAGTTTTACTTTAACTGTCACACCATTTAACAGGTAACGATCTTGAGCAAAGATATCTGAATGTAAACGACCCGTCATATCAATCTCCTGAGAACCAGCCGCTATATGTCGACGCAGTCTTAGTCCGTTGTTATTGTCACCAATTGTGTCCGCGATAAAATTTGGGGTGTCTTTGTAAAACAGAGCCGATGTCAGATGGCCTCGTTTGGGTTCCTCCCCGTAATTCAACGTGGCTTCCAGGTAAGCTCTATAAGGGTAGGTGTTCTCGCTGGGTGTAATCAGCGTGTCGTTCAGTGAAACGTCGACTTGGGAGAATAAACTGTGCAGGTAATAGTTGATCGGGGCCACCTCTGCGTCAACGGGTAATACGCCGCCATTAGCTAACGTAACTTTGGCGCGCACGTGTAGAAAAGTATTGAACAAATCTAGATATTCCTCGCCGTTTCCCGAAATTACAAATTCCACCGGGGCTCCGGGGGCTAAGGCGGCCAACGGATGTATCTCCACAAATTGTCCCTCTTCTACGGCTGTCTGCGTTGGTGGTACGCTAAACAAATCTAGATCACTGTGAAGACATTCGCACGAGTTGGGGTGAATAAGCGCCATTATTCAAAAATATCAGAGTACCTTCGCTTCTTCTGGCGAGAATGAGAAGGTCGAGCTCGGTTACTGCGTTTTATGCGTTTCGGCTCGCCAGGTGGGGCAGCTCTCGTTTTTCTTTTCCTTCAAAGTCCGCTACCCGATTGGTTAGTGATGAGGTGTTCAACGGCTCCCTGTAATAAACGTTGACCCGACTCCTTGGCTCGTTCACGAAATGCCTCGCCAACATTTCTGCCGGCTAACGCATCGCTCGCGACCTGTAGACCGGTCCCAAGCCCTTCTCTGAGTAAAGCTTTGCCTCCGGTTTTTAACCACGGGAGAACCATGCGACCGAGCCCGCCGAAAAAACTACCCAAACCATGTCCTCTTTGACTTCTACCTCCGATAAACACTGGCATCCCGTGGCCAGCTTGGTTGCAGTAAAACTCCTCATACATCTTGGGGTTTCGTCGGATGGGTACGTGACTGACCATTTTTTCTATTCAAAATCAAACCGTCTGTGAGTTCGGAATTGTAGTGTCAGCACCGAAGCTCCGCTAGTGAATGGGATAGTCTTACCCTGATCGTTAGTTAAAAGGATTTCCACCGCGTCAAACGAAAAACGGCTCAGGGGTACGTAGTGTGGTTTGTCGTAAATCCTGAAAACAGAAGCGGTAGTCCTATCCAAAATAGGAACAATCCGTAACAAAGGTACAGAGGCATCTCCAACCGGTCTCGCCGCTACGAGATCGCAGTACACGTATACATTTTTCATGTCGCTATCCATTTGTACTTCAGTCTCACCTCGTAGTATTGGGTCGATGTCTGTGGCGAGCGAGGTAGGAAAACCTAACATGTGTTTCAACGTCTCGCTAATTCTAACTTCAACCTCCGGATCATACAGATTCAAGGTGGCCTTATTATTGTTAAAATGGAATCTAACTCGGGCTTTTTCATCCACATCCGTGACTAAAAGCAAACGATTCAACTAGTCGATCAGCGTGTCGGGTGACGTGTATAAACCGGCGGGCAACGTGAGTAGTATAGAATCATTGATGCGTGATGCCATATGATGATGGATGGTATCCGCATGTCTGGTTTTGTGTAGTGTGCAGATGTGTTCAGTCAAACAATGTTCATACAAAATAACAGGGCAATCCACATAGGACGTCAGTAAACTCACGACGTATAAAGTCAATGATGCTTGTAACAGCTAGACGTTTTTCTGTATCATTTATTGTGGACGCCACAGTGACAAAATGTATACGCGAATATGTAGGTACATCAGACAGTCATTATCACAGCAACAATGTCAGTATAGCAATGGACGGTAGACAGCATCATAACAAAGGTGATTCACAGACATGTCAATACATTATAAGGCTGTAATGTAGTCGGGAAAATTCTCCATCCCTTTCTATCTTAGCCAGAAGGTAACCAGATGTATGAGATCAGTTCACTCTCCTTAATCTGACTTCAGCAAGACAGACACGTCTGCCGAAGTATAAATAATGTCCTCAAAAATATCCTCTAGTTAACAAAGGTTTTCCAAGCCTAGTTCATTTAACAAAGTAGCAAGTAATGGTCCTTGGGACATGCATCAACCGATGCAGTACAATACAGCGACATGTGAGCTGGGAAAACATCTCGTGACGACGACTTTCGAAGACAGGCTATGAATCGAAATCGCTCACGACCAAAAATCGATAGAGTTAATGGAAAGTCAATTTACCTTGCCTTCAGGAAATACACAGAAATATTATGCCTCCCGGCATGTGCAAATACACTAGAGGTATTATCTCGAATAAACGAAATATCCATAAGAGGACTTTCACATTCCTGACAGAACAAACAATAGCGGAGATCCTCTTTCAGCGAGGCATCTTTCTCGCCATTCAAATCGCTCACTCCCCTGGTGGGCGGAAATCGATCGACCAAGAAGCCAGACCAGTCATGCGCAGTCCAGCGCAAAATGACCACAGCTCAAAACTTAACTGCATTCAATACCAACGCGAGAAGACAAATGCTTACCGAGAAAAGTGACTATAAATTTCAAGCAGTTGTTGCCCTTGCGTTATAAAATAGATATTGTAATAAAACGATGTTGCGAGAATTTCTCACGCAACAACATATCACCACCTCCTCCCGATAAAAAAAATGTGGAACATATTTTTTTTTTTAAATATCAAAGAGCATGCGATAAGCGGCTCAAAACGCACGAATTATGCGCTGATAATTAATTAAATTGCCTAACATGAGGCTAAATATAGAGTGTCTGGTGAGGATATACCTCAACAGAAAAATAAATATGTCTCAAAAAATATTCAGATCGGGGAGGTGTCACCAACACACATCACGTTAGCATGTAAACACAATATACGTATGCAAGTTACCATAATCATCATTAAACAGCATACTCTAATATTGTCTTTAAAAATGGATGTACAAATCTGATAGGAAAATTTAATTAGTACATTATTTGGCATGTAATGACATAAGTACATAGTAAAGTTAAACTACATGACGATCCAGGACATATGCTCTGGCATTCCGAGGGTAAGTACACAATCTAGAACTCGTCATGCTTGATACTAGTAAGGTAAGTCCTCAGCTCATCAATGACATTCTGAGAAAGTACAAGCATTATAATGCTAATTAATAACTAATATGCTTCATAAGGTACAATACATTATTAATAATTGTGGCTGTTTAGTAAACTAACGGCCCTTATATTAACCACTCAGTCCTCCTCTATCATCTTAAAAAACGAACAGAAGAAGATGATAACAAAGCACGATAGTGTGTACATATAAAGTGAGTACAGATGTGCTAATCTATTGTAGTAATATAGGTGTGTTATGACTCTGTAATATATAGGAATATAGGACAGAAGTATTAGTTGGAGTCATGTGGGCATCTAGACAAAATGTCAGCCATCACATTATCCGCACCACGGATAGCTCGTACCGTGAAGTGAAAAGGTTGAAGAGCTATAGCATATCGAGTGGATCTCGAACTCTTCAAATTCTTAGTCTGAATAACTGTAAGAGCTTTCTGATCAGTCTCTAGAATGAAATGTGCGCCCAGGAGGAATCTTTGTAGCTTTAGAATTGACCAAACCATCGCTAACGGAGAAGAAAATATATTCTTGATTTGGTCTAGTGAAGATTGGCATTCTTCAGACCAACGGACCAGATTAGGCGAACCTTTCTTCAACAATGTTGAGAGAGGTGCCATGATCGAAGATAAATTTGGAATAAATCTCCCATAAAATTGAATTAAACCTAAGAGACTCCTAACTTGTTTCTTCGTTTTAGGAACAGAGATGTTCAGTATTTTGGAAGTATTGTGGTCTTCTGTCTTCAAGAGACCATGACCAACACGATGACCCAGGAAAGAGATTTCACCAAAACCAACAAAAGCTTTAGAAGGTTTTGCTGTCAAATTATTCTCACGTAGAGTGGACAGTAAGTCATATAACCCTAAATAGTGATCTTCCCAGGTATCACTGAAGAGACAGATGTCATCTAAGTATGCGATGACATCCGAACGATGTGACAGAATTCGACGCATCATGCGAACGAAAGTGGCAGGGGCGTTCATGAGACCAAAAGGCATAACATTCCATTGAAATAGACCCCTAGGTGTAGAAAAAAGCAGTAAGAGGTTTGGCATGCTCTGCTAAAGGCACTTGCCAATAACCTTTAGACAAGTCAAGTTTAGTGAAGAATCTAGAATTAGAAAGTCTAATCAGTAGATCTTCTAACAAAGGCATCGGTTCAGCATCGAACTTTGTGACCTGATTCAATTTGCGATAATCAACGCAAATTCGTATGTTCTTATCCTTCTTCCGGACAATAACCATGGAAGAAGAATATGGTGAAGTCGATGGTTCAATTATATTTAATTGAATCATTTCATCCAATTCCTTTTCCACCTGCGACTGAAAGTGTATAGGAATAGGATACGGCCTAACCCTAATTGGATTATTGTCGGTAAGAATTATGTCATGTTCTATGACATCTGTGTGTCCAGGAATGTCAGTGAGAACATCCTGAAATGTTTGTAACATCGACGAGACTTGTCGATGTTCGTCACCAGAAAGATTAGGAGAAACAGAAACGTTTTTTCCAAGATTCCGTGGAATGTAATGGAACCACTGGAAGGGGAAGGTTGACATCAGAGAAGGTAGCTTCCTCATCCTGTATGACAGACAGGGATGAATAATGACCGTGAGGTGCAGGAGCATCATCCGTTGCCTGGAAAATAGGCAGCAAATAGTCCGGACGTTCGTGAAATTCCGAAAGCATGTTTATGTGGAAAGTTTTATGCTTTCCATCAATATCGACCACATAGTCAACATCGGAAACCCGAGAGACTATTGCATACGGACCTTTCCATGCAATAAGAAGTCTATTTTCCCTACTGGGGAGTAGGACGAATGCTTTGTCACCTGGACAAAGTTGTCGTAGACATCTATTCTTGTTAGCAAACTGCCTTGCCTTCTCTTTAGCAATTTCTGATGAAGCAGTTGCTAGCTTACATGCCTCAATGATCTTTTGTCTAAGAGCAATGACATACTCATATGAGGATTGAGTTTCATCGCTAATATCATCGGCAGTGATGAGATCGTGTATAAAGACATAGGGCCGCGTGGACGCGCGCCAAAGACAAGTTCGAAGGGAGAAAATCCTGTGTGTTCATTAGGGACTTCTCTATAGGCAAAGAGAGCCGCGGGTAAAACCCTGTCCCAATCTTGAGGATGATCTTCAGGTATCTTACCAAGCAAAGTCTTGAGCGTTCTATTCAGACGCTCAACTAACCCATTAGACATAGGATGGTAGATACTACTGAGAGATCGTTCAATATGTAAGGTAGACATTACCTGTGACATAGTGTCAGATATGAGTTGAGTGCCATGGTCTGACAATATTTCTCTGGGGAACCCCAAGCGAGAAAATATCAACCAAAGAGCATCTGCGATATCTGTAGTAGATATGCTCTTAAGAGGAATAGCCTCTGGCCAACGTGTGCACATATCGACACATGTAAGGATAAACTGATGTCCTCTGGCCGACTTGACCTTAAAAGGGCCAATAATATCTATGGCCATTTTCTGGAACGGCCGAATAGGAATGTCAGCAGCCTGGATAGGCGCAGCATGTCGTGGTCCTCTAGATTTGACCTCCTGACATACCTTGCATGATCGGCAGTAAATACGAATGTCCTTATTGACAAAAGGCCAAAAGAAAGCCGCAAGGACTCTCGACTTCGTACGGGCAAAACCCATATGTCCAGCACATTGCGAGTCATGAGCATGTTGCAATATTTGCACTCTCATGCTCTTGGGAACAAGAATTTGCGAATGTGCCGACGTAGTCGAATCTTGTACCATACGTACAAGTACGCCGTTTCTCATTGCAATCCAAGATTTTCTATTTGTATCCTGATTCGGATCACCTTTCTTCGCAAGAATGAAGAATTTTTTTAAAGAAGGATCTTCTTCTTGCAATTTTATGAAAGAGTCACGAGTAATCACTAAGTGACTATCTTGGCTATCAACTCCATTATCACTATTCAGTGAAGTTTCGGGTGTTTGTAGAGCTTGTGCTCTTGTAACCACTGCATTTGTAGCTTGCATGTTATTATCTTCCCAAGCAGCAATCTGCTGTGGGGTACACTCCCTAACTCCGTGAATACGACCAATAATAAGGTCCGCAATAGGATTAGGTAAGAGACAAGCATGCACATCTCCAGTAAAGAAAGGAGTGGCAATGCGAATTACAGCAGTAGGATATTTTTCTAGAGTGCCGCCAAATGTGACACATTTAATAACCCTTCCTGTAGCACAAGATGGATCTACAAGCGATTGTCTAACACCAATAGTGGTGCATCCGGAATCGAAAAGTAGTGAGACCGGAGTATCATTAACAAGACCCTTATGTAGGATTAAAGAACCCCTCCCGTCATGCGCAACAGCAGCAGGAAGAGCGGGAAGTGGGTGACCACAACTCAAAGTAGTTATGGTACCCGGTTCGAATAAAGTACTGCATTGGGGGCATTTGTTTGCTCTCTCAAAGTCAAAAGCAGAACTAGTGACAGCGTCAAAGTTTTTATTATCAACAACATGATTACAGGCTCCCTCAGTTTCCTGTTGTACAGAATTAGCCTGCTGATATCTCTTTTTTTTTGTGTTGAGATCTACCCCGACTATTATTACCTCTGAAGTTATCAGAGTTATTATTATCTCTGCAGTTATTATTGTCTCTATTGTAATTGTTATCATGATTCGAATTCCAGTTTCCACGATTACTATCATGTTCACATTGATGCGAACATCTATTTGTTTGGTTTTGAGGTCTTCGGCAGGAATAACCTCTATTACCATATCCTCTTTTGAAATGCCTATAATTATTAGGGTGATAGTAACGACCACTATCAGGTTGTCTCCAATTCTTCGAAGAAGAATCACCATGAAATTGGTTTCCATGATTTTGACAGAAATTACCGCTACTCTTTCTATCAAAATTTTGTTGGGATCTACGAGCAAAGTTTTGGCCATACGGAGCTGCCGAAGCAACTGGTAAACCTTCTTTCACCTTAGAGTTACCCATGGTTATGTGTGGGTGCGCAGTTACGTATTGGCAACAGAAATCTTCCATTTCTTTTATTGTTTTAGGTTTACGTTCATGAAGGAAAGCAAGGAAAGACTCATTGACAGACGACATGACTTTGTCTCTAAGTATTAAGTCCATAAGTCCTTCATAAGTTTTTTTCCGTCTTAGATAGTTCAACCCATCGTGAGAAAGTAATGCGTATTCTTGCAATAAACTCGGAGAATTCAACTCCATTTTCAGGTAACATGTTTTTAAATTGTAGACGATAGCCGTCTTCGTTAAGCTGATATTTCTTTAACAGAGCGGCCCTGACAACCTCATAATTGTTCTTGTCAGGTTCATCCACCATATTTAATATACTTAGAGCTTTACCTGTCAGTATCCCTGATAACTGATAAACATATTTTGCTTTGTCTATGTTATGAGCTGTACATGCTTGTTCAAATCTGTCCAGATAGAACATTATGTCATCACTGGAAGGACTAAAAGTTGGCAACTTAATCTTAAAAGTATCATTATTAGCCTTACCAGAAGATGAACCCTTGTTTGAATCATTACCATTACTCATGTTCATCAATTTCAATTTTTCCAACTCTAAAGCTAAGACCTTTTCTTCATGTTCCATTTTTGCTTTCTCTTTCCTCTCATCAGACTCTCTCTGTAATCTTCTCTCCTCAGCCTGAGCCTCTATTTGAAGTCTTTCAGCTTCTTTCTCAAGTCTTTTATTCTCAGCTTCTTTTTCAAGTCTTTTATTCTCAGCTTCTTTTTCAAGTCTTTTTTTCTCAGCTTCTTTTTCAAGTCTTTTATTCTCAGCCTCTTTTTGAAATCTTTCAGCTTCTAGCTGGAGTTTTCTTTCCTCAGCTTCTGATTCCCTTTTTTGTTTTTCCATTTCCATTTGGAATCTTTTTTCATCCACCTGCATCTGCAGTTTCTTTTGTTCAGCTTCCATATGCAGTTTCTTTTGTTCAGCTTCCATTGCTTTATCATATCGAGCAGTTGCAAATTCTTCTAACTTATCACCAGTCTTCCCAAGCAATTTACCCTGCTCAATAAAGTGCTCAAATGTAGACATGTTGTCTAACATATGAGTCCAAAACCTGAAATAATTAACTAATTTATTTCAAACCTAAGTGTAACAAGTCTTAATTAAGCACTTGTATATTCACATCACCTTATATTATCCCAGTCTCTGTGGGAAACAAGTCTCCAATCAAAGAACTTGTATATGAAATATCAACAATCAATTCTTGATCATAAGTGCACTTCTCATTCAATAGTGCACGACACTATTCATCATTCATTTATCATCAGTGTAGTAGTAACAGTGCATTAGCATAGCCCATTAACTAATTACTATAACTGTAAACAATGACTATGTAAACACATGCAGAATGTAAACATTGAAAATGTAAACAATGCAAACAATGTAAACAATAACAATGTAAACAATAACAAAGATCAGCAACAATACAAAAACGTTCGCAGAAATCAACTAAAAATAAAGCAGAAATTAATGAAATATCACAAAAAATGTGACGATATCTGCGATATAATTAAACAAAATACATGACACCACAGTGTATAAACAAAAATGTAGTATGAAACTAAACTGTAGTCAAGAGTAGGCTAACAAATACAAACAAATCAAAACAAAACTAAAGAATGCGAAATAATAACGAAAACAATATTAAAACATGTCATCACAGCTAACATAAATAGCAACAGAAGTCGCTTAGCAAATTCCAGTATCGGAAATTTGCTCACCCTACAGAAAACGCTCACAATAGACGACCTCTATGACGTGGCATAATCTAAGGGAGACACCACCCAACCGAGAACCCGCTGAAATATAAACATATAAATATACGAATAACATATAAACATATAACATATAGAATGAGATGATACACAGAAGACTCAGCAGAAGTATAAGGGCACAGTTTACATACAAACAGGCCACTTAACTTATAGGCTTCCAATCGTAGAACAGCAGAAAAAACGGATGTCAATCAACGTCCTAAAGAGCGAAGCTCCAACGATGATGGCACATCTGAACTGCTTCCACTGCTAACACGATGGTACTTGAGCTTCTGACATACTGTATGTTGAGTTGTTTCGGCACTTGACCTTCTAATCCAAAAGTAAGTTGATGGAAATCGGTACTTGGCCTTCTTCAGAAAACAACCCGTTTCAACCGGCACTTGACCTTCACAAAAAACGACAGCACTGGAACCTTGACAGCAGCAACTTGCTTGACTTGCGTAAAAGATAACAGCAGTCCGAGTTATCCGGCAACATGTAACAACGCCGGGTACTGTCAAATTCTTGTTTCCGTCAAAAAGTTAAAATTTTGACTTTTACCGGGCAACGCCGAGTACTTTGAAAATTTTGAAGATGTTGACTGTCTTGAAGAATGTTAATTTCTTGAAGGATGCTGATGAATTCTTGTTGAAAATGAAGTGGGTAAGGGACCCCGTGTTTGCTGGTACCAGAATCAAACCAGCTTATGGCCACCAAATGATGCGTGATGCCATATGATGATGGATGGTATCCGCATGTCTGGTTTTGTGTAGTGTGCAGATGTGTTCAGTCAAACAATGTTCATACAAAATAACAGGGCAATCCACATAGGACGTCAGTAAACTCACGACGTATAAAGTCAATGATGCTTGTAACAGCTAGACGTTTTTCTGTATCATTTATTGTGGACGCCACAGTGACAAAATGTATACGCGAATATGTAGGTACATCAGACAGTCATTATCACAGCAACAATGTCAGTATAGCAATGGACGGTAGACAGCATCATAACAAAGGTGATTCACAGACATGTCAATACATTATAAGGCTGTAATGTAGTCGGGAAAATTCTCCATCCCTTTCTATCTTAGCCAGAAGGTAACCAGATGTATGAGATCAGTTCACTCTCCTTAATCTGACTTCAGCAAGACAGACACGTCTGCCGAAGTATAAATAATGTCCTCAAAAATATCCTCTAGTTAACAAAGGTTTTCCAAGCCTAGTTCATTTAACAAAGTAGCAAGTAATGGTCCTTGGGACATGCATCAACCGATGCAGTACAATACAGCGACATGTGAGCTGGGAAAACATCTCGTGACGACGACTTTCGAAGACAGGCTATGAATCGAAATCGCTCACGACCAAAAATCGATAGAGTTAATGGAAAGTCAATTTACCTTGCCTTCAGGAAATACACAGAAATATTATGCCTCCCGGCATGTGCAAATACACTAGAGGTATTATCTCGAATAAACGAAATATCCATAAGAGGACTTTCACATTCCTGACAGAACAAAAAATAGCGGAGATCCTCTTTCAGCGAGGCATCTTTCTCGCCATTCAAATCGCTCACTCCCCTGGTGGGCGGAAATCGATCGACCAAGAAGCAAGACCAGTCATGCGCAGTCCAGCGCAAAATGACCACAGCTCAAAACTTAACTGCATTCAATACCAACGCGAGAAGACAAATGCTTACCGAGAAAAGTGACTATAAATTTCAAGCAGTTGTTGCCCTTGCGTTATAAAACTATCATCTTCTTTGTTGGGAAAATTTCAAGCAGTTGTTGCGAACCTTGCGTTATTTGACGACGAAAAAATAGATATTGTAAAAGTCACGTGAAAACTCATCCTATCTTAGGGTTAGGTAACATGTAACCCAGACAACTGCTCATTAAAGCGATCCAAAACTTGCCGTCTGGTCCCTCTGCGTTGCTCCGACTCAGATTGAATAACGAGACACCGATGACGACATATATAACGATCATCTGACAGATGAAAACGATCTCTAGTCGTGGAACTAGTTTCCCAAAAAAAGGCCAGAACGAGTATCTCGCGTCTTGGGAGGGGGTGGCCGCACAACTGGGGTGCTCACGTCTTCTTCAATATCCATCAGTCTCGATATCTCGCTAGTTGTTTGGACGAAATCCAGCTGTTGAATGACGAGTTATATCCGAACCATTTGACTAAATATTCTTTTACACCCCTGACACCCCGCCGTTCCGCCAAAATGGACTCGATTCGATAAACTATCTTGTCACCGACTCGTTGCAGCTCTTCTTGGTAAAAAGAACCTTTCAGTTCCTCACCCGAATCGTCTTTAAGGACGTACGTAACCGGTCTTGTTTGGTTTAGTCGACTGATCGTAAACAACTCTTCTGTCCAAGCTGGCGTATAACCCTTTTTAAAAGTTTGTCTGGCTTGGGCGATCCGCACGCGATCACCAGCTTTAAAATAGACTTTTCTACCGACGACTTCAGGGATCGAATACAAAGTACGCCACACCTCTTCTTGATTGTTCGGGGTAACTTCAGCCGGCGTCATCTTAATACTCCGATGATGCGAGTTGTTGTAGTTGTGGACCAGTTGTTGTATCACGTCGACGTAGCGAAGACTGTTGGTTTTTGTAAAGTAACGCCACGTTTTTTCTTTGAGGGTTCGATTAAACCGTTCGACGATAGCTGCTTTGGTGTCTTCATTCTCCGTAGTGAAGAAATGGACTTTCTCATCTTTAAGAAACTTTAAGAATGTTTTGTTGACAAACTCACTGCCTTTGTCTGTTTGAAAATTTATCGGTTTGCGACTGTTAAAAATTGTCTTTACCGCTGCTACTAACGCTGGCCCAGTCTTGTTTTTCAGAGGAACAGCCCAAGCGAATTTACTAAATACGTCAATACACGTTACTAGATAGGAATACCCATCGTTGAATTTCTTTAAACCACGCAAGTCAATTAAATCAGCCTGGAACTGTTGGTCGATACCACCTGCAATGGTCGTACGTCGTTTAAATTTTCTGCGCACCGGCTTGTGTAGGGTGTAGGTGTCCTGATGACCGAGCCACTCTTCAATTTTCTTACGACTAAGTTTGGTTGCACGTTGTAAGGCGGCAAATCTTCCATAAGATCCGGCTATTTTTGGATCATAGTAATGTTGTTTTAAAATCACTTCTTTGGCCATGCTTCCCACTTTGGTGTCTTTTTCCTTCTTCTGAGCGAATACGACGATGATTCTCGCAATTTACTGGTCACCACCTTTTTCGATTAGTGGGTGTGGCGGTTGGTGACTGAGGAGTTTTGTCGACGATCTCCTCTTTAAGTACAGTGGGTTGTTCGCTGGTTTGTAATGGTTGTTTGATATCAACGAGACCTAGAGGTACGTGTCTGTACTGTTCTAGTCGAGTCAAATAACGCTGTAATGTTTGTTGATAAAGTCTAGCCTTGTCACCGATTGGCAGATCTTGTCGATCCAAGACTAGTTGCATTTGACTGTCCAATTCTCCCAAGTTATCTCTTAGAGCATCGGGTGGTCTATAAGGTTTTTCTAACAAACGAGGATCCATCAAAATCATTTTTTTAGCCATCTAAAAGAGCCCTTTTAGTACAGATGGTATTGGTGTAAGGAGAGCAGATAAGAAACCTCCAGTTTGTAAAAATTGTTTTCGTCTTTTGAGCGATAATGTCCTCTTGGTAAACGCTCGCAGGGTGTTTTTGTAACGACGCATACGTCTCTTCTGAGGGGGTGTCAGTGTAACGTTACCTTTTAATACGTTGTGACAACATTCACAGAGTGTTCCTACCAGCTCGGTTGATGCTGTTTTCATAACAGCCTTGATGACTGGTGGTTTGGCTGTACCTAGACATTTTAACATATCAGCATGTCTTTTTACTTTTTCTCCCATGTTACTTGGGTACGTAAACAATATGTTGCTCTTCTGGGAAGATGCTTGAACGAAGCCGCAGAGTATCTGGTGTGTCTTGACGGAGATCAATTAGCAAATACCCGTGTGGAACCAAGGTTGCGTCCTTAAAACTCTGTTGGACATAGGTAGTTTGGCCTGGGTACATCTGTTTAGCTAGATTAACAATCTGAGATCCATCGCGTGGATTTTTGAAAAGTACTATGTAACGAGAATTCAAACTAATGGTTCTGTGTTCTTTGTTCTTGCCAAATAAATTTTGCACGAGATAAAATACGCTTAAAGTGCGGTGATGAGATGATTTTGTGAATAATTTAGTTACTCGTTCGTCTGTTTCGTTCATGAGGTCATCGATAATTACCAACCGTCTCTTATCACCTGTCCACTGCTCAATATCGGGCAGTCCTTCAATAAACTGAACTCCAGTCATTGACTTGTATAGAGGTTGATATTCCGCGTAACACCAAATAATCTCATCAGGTACGACTGTGATCATATCTTTGATATGTGTTAGGAAACGCTGGACAAATACAGTCTTTCCAGAGCCAGTTGGCCCTGAAATTAAACAGGTAAAGGGATGTACAAATCTCGGGTCCATATTTAATAATGATAACTTTCACTTACAACTAGTTATTTTATATCAAAAGACACAAACATCGTGATAACCCCTTTTCATCGTGAGAATCAAAAAATGTGAGAATCACTGATACCAACATGTATTGAGAACCCCTTTTCATCGTAAGAACCTCTGATACCAGCATGTATTGAGAATCCCTGATCAAGAATTTGAGAATCACTGTTCAAGAATTTGAGAATCACTGTGTAAAACATTGTGAGAATAAAAAATATTTGAGAACCCCAGACACCAACATGTATTGAGAATCCCTGTTTCCAGCGTGTATTGAGAACCCCTTTTCATCGTAAGAATCACTGATCAAGAATTTGAGAATCACTGTGTAAAACATTGTGAGAATAAAAAAACGTGAGAATCCCTGGGATATGTTATTCGGAAAACATAAATATCTCTGGGGGCTTTTTTTATTATATATCATCTTTTAAAAGGATGGTTGATTTTGAGTTTAATATATATGTTTTAGTCTAAAAAAATATGTCTCTTTCGCTACGAAAAAAGAATATATTATTTTTGTAAAACATTTGTTAAAACGTACTCGGAAAGAAAAATCATATGCCTCTCTCTCTCTCTCTCTCTCTCTCTCTCTCTCTCTCTCTCTCTCTCTCTGTGTCTCTCTCTCTTTCTCTCTCTCTCTCTCTCGCTTTATTGTTTATTTCAAAATACTTGTTAGATACTCTATTTATTTTTTGTAAAACATTTGTTAAAACGTACTCGGAAAGAAAAATCATATGCCTTTCTCTCTCTCTCTCTCTCTCTCTCTCTCTCTCTCTCTGTCTCTCTATCTCTCTGTCTGTCTTTCTTTCTCTCTGTCTCTTTTAATATATATATATGTTTTAGATATTTAATCTAAAAAATGTTTCTCACTTTATTGTTAAGTGTATTTCAAACTTTTAAAATGGTCGCAAAAAATGTTCGTAACATTCTGTCTTTCTCGTCAACAACACATCTGCCCGTGTCACAAATAAAGTTTGCTAATTTTATGGTGGAACATTGTACACCTGTCCCCTGAGTAAACAATTCCTAGCTGTTGTCGGTGGGGATCGATAATCATCCGTGCCAAACGAAAGACGAATGACCAACAGTACTGTTTGTCTTAGTATTATATTACCAGGTGAAAACAAGCTGTTTCATAGCACCTGCACTGAGTAAACATTACTATGACCCTTCTTAACCATGGCCCGTTGTCGGTACGTGACAATTTACAACTGTTTGCGAATCGCTCTGTAAACCTTAAGGTCGTTGAACTCTGAAACAAGCGGTCTTTTTCGCAATATAATGGGACGTATTGTCTTCAGCCATCTCATTAATTTATCAGAAACCAGAGCGGACACATCTCTGAAAGATCAAGCCTTCTGAAAGAAAAGAACAACTTGTTTTGTCATAACAATACCTGATAGTAGGTATTCGTTTGTTAAATATTTTCGTTAAATATTTTTCTATCGTTTTATGTATTTAAAAGATATGTGCCCGTTTGTTGTTCTATTTTCTTTGTTAAAGTTACTTCTTAGTTACAAAACAAAAAAGACAACTAATTTTCGTTAGGATACCATAAATATCTTTAAAAATATCTGTTTTTTCGTGTGTTAAAATGTTAAAATAATTATTTCTATTTAATAAAATTATAAAAAGTTTTAGTTGTATTCGTTAAGTATGTTCTGTGTTAAGATGTTAAAATAATTATTTCTATTTAGAGAATATATAAGTTTTAGTTGCTTGTGTATGCGTGTGTTGTATTAAATATTTAAACAAAAAGATATGTCTGTGCACTAGTCGGTGTTGCTAAAAATCTGTTTCAAAATATAAGTGTTTTCATTATGCGTGTGTTGTATTAAATATGTGTTTTCTTTTTAAAAGACATGTCTGTGTATTCGATTTTTCGCTAGCCAGTGTTGCTAAAGGCTGTTTCAGATTAGTCTAACTGTTAATATTTGTTTGTTAACTCAGATACTAAATTGTTATTTTTATCTGTTAAGATGTTAACTCAGATACTAAATTGTTATCTGTGTTTTATGGTAAATCCGGACATAACATATTTTTTGATAAGACTTAACCGATTATGTACTAGGAAAAAAGACTAACGCTTATCCGTTTTTCTCCCCCTGTTGTTAGACAAGTTGTTCAATCACATTTACTCAGCCTGGATTTCAACTGATGGTGCAATTCTACAAACTAAACTCGAGCGTGAGGAATATTTTTTTCACATAATAAAGAAAATTAAAGAGAATATTTAGAACATAACATATTTTTTAACAGTACTATACATGTAAAAATATAGAGATAATACAATCAACATATTACACCCTGATTGAAACTAGTTCATATCTCCATTATTTCTTAAACGACAGATCAGGTCGTTGGGTCACGCGCCAGGTTGGGTTTTTTAATCGATATCTTTCTGACAGCGCGCGCGCGGGGCATTTTTTCACATAGAGTAAGAAATAACACTGTGTTTATTCTCTCGCTCTCTCTCTCTCTTCTCTCTTCTCTCTGTCTCTCTCTCTTTTTCTTTCTTTTTCTTTTTCTTTTTCTTTTTCTTTCTCTCTCTCTCTCTCTCTCTCTCTCTCTCTCTCTCTCTCTCTCTCTCTCTCTCTCTCTCTCTCTCTCTCTCGCTATCTCTCGCTATCTCTCGCTCTCTCTCTCACTCTCTCGTTCTTTCTTTCTTTTTCTTTTTCTACCTTTCTCTCTCTTTCTTTCTTTCTTTCTCTCTCTCTCTCTCTTTCTCTCTCTCTCTCTCTCTTTCTTTCTTTCTTTCTTTCTTTCTTTTCTCTCTCTCTCTCTCTCTGTCTCTCTCTCTATTTAACTGCTTGTATTTAATTTTATGTGTAAGTAACGGTTTCTTGTTTCTATTTCACAGATGTCTTCAATTCAAGGCTACGTTTGTGGACAATGTAATAAATCTTTTACGAGGAATCGTGATCTACCAGACATATGTGGACAGACCTCGCTGAACCGACACACCCCTGCCGTGTGTGTCCTCAAATATTTACCAGTCCTGAGGTACTCCAATATCATCTAGAGGTCTTTCATGGTCCAGTGGCCCCGAGATCCCCCACAGTGGAAGCCATTGCACCAGGGGCCGCTATAAACACGTCAGTGGGGACCACCACTGCACCGGGGGCCGCTATAAACGTCCCAGTTGGGACCACCACTGCACCGGCGGGCGCTACAAACCCATCAGTGGGGACCACCACTGCACCAGCGGGCGCTACAAACCCCTCAGTGGGGACACCACTGCAACGGCGGGCGCTATAAACCCCTCGGGGGGACCACCACTGCAGCGGTGAGGAACAATTTGTGTACCCTTTGTGGCAAGACATTTACCCGCCCTGACATTTTAACACGCCACAGCAAGACAGTACACTCAACCCCTCTGTTTTCTTGTAACATTTGTGGTAAACAATTCACTCGTAGTGATAATTTACAGACCCACATAAAACAACAACACCCCACCCCTAACCAACTTTCGACCTCATACCCAGCAGACGCCGAATCATACCCACAACAGATGTCACAACAACTGACTCAGGATCAGGGAACCCACAGATTTCACCAGCAGGGACCATCACAGACTCATCATCATCAGACACAAAGACATCATCTGCCGCAGCAGGAACCACAGCAACAACAGTGAACCCACAGATATCATCTGCTGCAGCAGGGACCACACCATCGACGAGAACAGCAACACCTACCACCCCACATACAGGACCCACTTCAAATCCCATCCCATCTCACCCACCAAAAACAGGCCAGACCAAGAAACGTCCCATACCCAATACCCACCAGTCCCATATCAAAAAACCCCGCTTGACGTCTGAAGAAGACTCGTTAGATGACCTACAGGATGACATAAGACAAATCTACACTGACAACTGGCAAGCAATCAAAACACACGCAAATAAACATAAATATCTGTCAACATTCACTTTCTTCCACAGACCAACACAAAATATGGACTGGGACCGTCTCTTGCTCCCTGTATTCACACAACAGACAAAAAGATTCAAAATAAACTACAGTTTCTACATCGTCTTACGCCACAGAGAAACAAACGAATTAAGATTCTTTCACTCTTCCCATAACAATGCAGTCGTCTTAGATCAACCCCACCTAGTCAACAACATCACAGATTTCAAAGCTTTTCTCTCCCAATTACACGACAGCGATATTGTCACACAAGCACAGTTAAACAGACCAAACACAAAATACTTTGTCGAAGCCATTCCAGCGACTTCTTTCTATCTGTACCATATCTAAGACTTTCCCATTGGCTGCTGCATACAAGACATTCCCTCTTTCATCACGGACAATCACCACATCCATACATTACAACACGACTCAAACTCCAAACCATAGTGATAACTTTTGCTTTTTTAGATGTCTAGCCGTTTTTAGGGGTGGTACCGTTAAGAACGTTAGAAAACCGACGCGCCGGTTAGTCGAACAGTGGCAAACACAACAGGGACTTAGGTCCCTCGTCGATTTCCCCGGGGTTAGTTTAATCGATATGCCCCAATTAGAGAAATGTTTTAACGTAAATATTGACGTTTTCGAGTTTGACGACGAGGAAAACCTGACCCCTAAACTTAGAGGTAGTGACACTTTTAAAGATACGTTGCGTCTGTTAATGTTTAAGAATCCCTTTATGTACATTGTAGATATCGATAGGGCCAGTAACTCTTTTTCGTGTCCCGAGTGCGGTAAGTTGTGGAAGATTTATTGGGATATGGAGCGCCATGAAAAGACCTGTACCGGCTGTAAGCGAAGAGAAACATTTAGAGGTGGTGTGTATAACCCCCCAGAGACCATTTGGGAATTAATCGAGGAGGAGGGCATAGACGTAGACACAAAATTCGTCTTCCCTTATAGAGCCACATTTGACTATGAGTGTTTTTTTGAGAACACTGTAGTACCCAGTGGTAATGCCACTACCTATACAGCCAAACACGTGCCCCTGTCTTGCTCCGTGGCTTCTAACGTCCCCGGTTTTGAGGAACCCGTGTGTTTTATCACAACTGGTGACCCGCAAAACTTGGTCAATAGGATGGCTGACCATCTGCTCAAAATTGCCGCGGCCTCTTACGAGATTCTGCTTGCGTATTTTGATGGTGTTTGCATGCAACTCGAGGCTTTAGAGACGATCGGTAATTCAGACGGGCTCCTTGCTAGATTAGAGGGTTATTTGGGGCACTACCCGTATTAGGTTTCAATTCGGGCAAGTACGACGTGAATGTGATCAAACCCTTTCTTATCCAATATTTCAGGGGGGAAGATTTCAAATTTTTAGTCAAGAAAAATAATAATTTTATGTGTATTGCCACTAGCGACTTAAAGTTTTTAGACATAGTCAATTACCTAGCCCCCGGTTTTAGCTATAGCAAATATCTCGCGGCGTACAATGTTAAAGAAACCAAAGGGTTTTTCTGTTATGAATGCATAACAGATTTAGCAAAGTTAGATGAGACGGCGTTACCACCCCACTCGGCATTTTTTTCCAAACTTAAAAACACTAACATTTCAGTCGATGAGTACGCCGAATGCCAGAAGGTGTGGGCCGAGAACCACATGACCACGTTACGCGATTTTCTGACGTGGTACAATAATAAAGACGTGGTCCCCTTCCTGGCAGCGTTAGACCGACAAGTTAGTTTTTACGCGCACCTAGGCGTAGACATGTTTAAAGATGCGATCTCCGTGCCCGGTGTCACGTTAAAGTACCTCTTCAAAACACTCCCATCCAACGTCATGTTTTCTTTATGCTCGAAGCAGGAGGCAGATTTGCATAACACCTTGCGCCAAAATATAGTCGGGGGACCTTCCATTATTTTTCACAGGTTCCACGAGCAAGGCCAAACCCGCATTAGAGGTGGCAAAACGGTTCAAGCCATTAAAGGTTTTGACGCCAACGCCCTTTATTTGTGGGCGATAATGCAGAAAATGCCCACTGACTTTCCCGTTAGACGGTACAGTGATGACGGTTTCAAGCACCACAAACTCCACAAATATACCGTGCAATGCCGCGATTATTTGCCTTGGGTCTCCCACCAAAATAAAGTGACCTTAAAAACCCAGTTTAACGGCCGTGAGAAGGCGTTGGGTGATATATGCATTAGGGTAGACGGTTGGGACAAATACTCTCGTACCGCCTACCAGTTCCATGGGTGCCTATTCCACGGCCGCCCTAACTGCCCACTAACCGCCGGTCGTGACGTTAACCCAGTCAACAACAAACCTTTGTCTGAGTTGTACGCAAAGACGGTGGAAATAAGTTCTTATTTACGGGACGCTTGCGACGTTACCGTTGTCGAAATGTGGGAATGCGAGTGGCAAAACTTGAAGAAAACCGACCCATCGATCCGTCGTTTTCTCAACGCCACCTTCCCTACCCAGAAACCGTCTTACACCAAATGTCGGTACCCGCTGACAAAAGAAAATATTCTCGCCTCGGTGCTAGACGAGACTTTGTTTGGGCTAGTCGAGTGTGACATTCATGTCCCCGACTCTTTAAAACAACAGTTCTCTGAAATGACGCCCATTTTCAAAAATGTTGACGTCACGAGGGAAGATATTGGGCATTTCATGCGGGAATACGCCGAAAAACATAAACTCCTGACTACGCCCAGACGGACGTTGATCGGGAGTTATGTGGGCAAAAAGATTCTGTTGACGACACCTCTGCTTCGCTGGTACCTGACAAAAGGCTTAGAAGTCACCTGTATCTACCAGGTGATTGAGTATACACCCGTGACGTGTTTCAAGCAGTTTGGGGACACTGTTTCGAACGCGCGTCAACAGGATGATACTGATCCTGCCTACGCCATAACCAGCGAGACCATGAAACTGTTGGGTAACGCGGCCTACGGCAAGACATTAACCAATAAGGCGAAGCACGTGGATGTCTCGTACACGATGGGAGAGAATGCGTCTGACCTAATAAACTCACCCCGATTTAGGAAAATGACGTTAGTGACTGACGACCTTTTTGAAGTAGAAAAACTTAAACAGACTATATGTTGGGACCTGCCCGTCCAGATAGGTTTTTTCGTGTACCAATACGCAAAATTACGCATGTTAGAATTTTACTACGACTGTTTAGATAAATTTGTAGATAGGTCAGATTTTCAGTTGTGCGAGACGGACACAGACAGTCTTTATTTGGCCCTTAGTTCAGACAACTTAGCGGACGTTGTTAAGCCCGCTATGCGACGGGAATTTTATAGCTCCTACCACCAGTGGTTCCCCGCCGAGGTATGTCCCGACCATAGATCCGACTTTGTAGCTACCGAGGGTAAAACGCGCACCCTTTGTCAAAAATGCTGCGAACAAACCTTATTCGACAAACGGACACCGGGCCTTTTTAAATTAGAGTACGAAGGCAGAGGGATGGTTTCCCTCTGTAGCAAGACATATCACTCTTTTGGTGACTACGACAAAACTACCACCAAAGGACTGAACAAACACCACAGCAAAGTAGGCAAACACACTATCTTAGACGTACTCAACACACAACAGGCACAGGGTGGGAAAAATATCGGGTTCAGAACACACAAATCCTCCATCTACACATACGAACAACACCGCAACGCCCTGTCTTACTTTTACATCAAAAGACAGGTGCATCCCGACAACGTCACCACATCACCCCTCAACATTTAAACTGTACGCACACACACAACACCTCTCTATTTCTTACGACGTGACGACTCCCTCAAGGTCTGGCCTGTACCCCTGTGATATTGTTTATAATGTAAAAAAAAAAACACCACTAATATATATATATATGTATTATTTACCAATATCAATGTTTGATAATGTTACCATATACTGTCTTTCCTATATAATTATATATTCAATTGTAAATAAATCTGTGAAAATGTATAATGTTAAACAATACTATATATATTACCATATATGTTTTGATACCACAAAAACACTATTGAATATAAAATAAAACCTATATTAACTAAAACGCTTTTTTGTTACCTATATCGTCTAATTGTATGTCTAAATGTTCGTCTAATTGTTCGTATAAATGTTGTAAAATATATATCGTCTAATTGTTTGTCTAAATATATATAATGTATAACTGTTCATCTAACTGTTTGTATAACTGTTCGTCTAACTGTTGTAAAATACACCGTCTTCCTATTGTCCTCTTCTTGTTATGTAAATATTATCTTCTTCCTATTATCATCTTCTTGTTATCGTCTAACTATTATCCTCTTCTTGTTTGTCTAACACAGCCAGAATACTACCTAAGTTGGCTATACTAAAAACAACAACAATAATATATTACTATATAAAAAACCACCATCTTGCAACATTTTCCCTATATAAAAAACCTCTAAATATACACCTCTTCTTGTTACTTCAAGTCCGCCATCTTGCGCCGCCTGAATGCGCTTATATAAAAGTCACGCGCCGCCTGGCGTTTTTGCTATATAAAAGTCACGCGCCGCCTGCGCGCCGCCTGAATAATACCTGTTTACCTCATTCCCTACTACTCTTACAAACTTATGCACCAGCTAAAGATCACAGCGAGGAAGAAATAGAAGAATACTATGAAGAGCTACAATACACACTTAAACCAGTCAAATCTACAGATGTGTTGATAGTAATGGGTGATATGAATGCAAAGGTAGAAAAAGGAAAATACATGAAAATAGTAGGACAGTATGGATTAGGGACACGAAATGATAGAGGAGACAGACTTATCCAGTTCTGTGAAGAAAACCAGCTGGTCATATGTAACATCTTTTTTGAACACCACCCAAGGAAATTATACACATGGAAAAGCCCAGGAGATATAACAAGAAATCAAATTGACTATATCATGATAAAACATAGATTTAAGAACAGTGTCACAAGTGCAAAGACATCCTGGCGCCGACATAAATTCAGATCACAATCCGGTCGTCATCAAAGTAAATATAAAGCTGAAAAGAGCAGGAAACAGAAGACAGGAGGAACCCCAGATAGAAATATCAGCACTGAAACAACCAGATATAAAACATAAATATTTAATCGACGTCAAAAAAAAATATCGACAGTTATTGACAGAAAGCATAAAGCAGTATAGAAGAAAAGACCCAGAAGAAAAAGTAACCGCTAAATGGGAATGCTTTAAAACAAGCATACAATCAGCAAATGCAAATCTACCTAAAAAGAAGTCTAAGAAAAATCATATTTGGATGACAGATGACATCTTGAATAAAATGGCAGAAAGAAAGAAAGCAAAAAACACTCCAGAATATAAAACAATAGACACTGACATACGTACTATGTGTAGACAAGCAAAAGAACGATGGATAGAAACAAAATGCAAGGAAATAAAAGACTTGGAAGCAAAGCACATGACAAGAGATATGCATGAAGAAATAAAGAAATTATCAAATAGGTCGCGGTTTGCACAAGGACGAAGCTGTATCAAGAACAAAAATGGTGTAAAATTACTTGATGAGAAAGACATATCAAACAGATGGACAGAATTCGTAAAAGAACTATTTGAGGACAACAGAGGTAAAAAACATCACCAGATTCTAATGAAGGCCCAAACATTCTCAGATCAGAAGTAGAGAATGCCATACATATGATACAAAAAGGAAAATCAGCAGGCATGGATAACATAAAACTTGAAATGATAGAAGCTCTGGAGAGCTTTGGTATAGATACAATCACAGATCTATGCAACGATATATACAATACAGGATATATACCACACGACATGAAGACATCAGGTTTTATAACATTGCCTAAAAAACCAAATGCAACAGAAAGTTCAGACTTCAGAACAATCAGCCTGATGAGTCATGCAATTAAGATACTGCTCAAAATCATACAGGAACGAATAAAAAGTAAGGTAGACAGCGAAATCCAAGAAGAACAGTTTGGTTTTAGACGGAACAGTGGAACAAGAGAGGCAATATTTTGCCTAAGAATATTATCAGAAAAATTTACAGAATTCCAAAAAAAGTATGTACATGTGCTTCATTGACTATGAAGGCTTTTGACAGAGTCCATCATGAGAAAATAATTGAATGCCTCGAAGACATAGATATTGATGGAAAAGATATAAAAATACTCAGTAACCTTTATTGGGAGCAAACTGCCACAGTAAGATCCGGAAGAAATTATTCATCATACATAGACATAAAAAGAGGTGTCAGACAAGGTTGTGTGCTGTCCCCCTGCCAATTTAATTTATACACCGAAAAAAATTTCAAACAGATATAGGAAATACCAGGACTGAACATCAGTGGAAGGTCAATAAACAACCTTAGATATGCAGATGATACTGCGGTGTTAGCTGAAAGCGAACAGGAGTTACAAGAACTAGTGAAGCAAGTGAACAGTATAAGTCATGACTATGGACTCGACATTAATATTGAGAAAACAAAAACTATGATAATATGCAAAACAGACGATAAACCCACATTAAAGATAAGCGTAAATGGGAAAATCCTGGAACAAGTCAAGAGCTACGTATATCTTGGTCATATAATAACAGAAGATGGCAGATGTGAAACAGAAATAAAGAAGAGAATAGGAATGGCCAAAGCTACATTCAACAACATGAAATATATAATGACGTCTAAACAGTTATCTCACAAATTAAAACTGAGAATCATAAAGTTTTATATATATTCTGCATTTCTGTATTGTGCGGAAACATGGACGATGAATAAGCATTTGGAAGAAAGAATTGAGGCTCTTGAAATGTGGATATATAGAAGAATGGGGCGTATCTCATGGAAATAGATGAAAACAAATAAGGAGGTCCTAGAAAATCTAGGTATGAAAAGAGAACTAATGAGGGAGATCAAAGTTCGGCAGCTAAAATACTTTGGCCACATAAAAAGGCATAACACCTTTATGCAGAAGACCATAACAGAAGGGAGAGTTGAAGGCAAACGTGCAAGGGTAAGACAGCGCTATAAGTGGGAAGATAACATCAAGAGATGGACAGGAAAGAGTCTATCAGAGTGCACCACCAAGACAAGAGACAGAAGACGTTGGAGATCCATTACAGCCAACTTCCGTTGTGGAGATGGCAACTGATGATGATGATGATCTATTCCCTCACTTACCTATTATGCAAGAGTCACTCCAGATACTTGTATGCGACACAGTTTTAAATATTAACATAATAAACAATTTTCACGGACATTACGTACCTCAGTCATTGATCCAATTCGGCAAAAGAAGATACAGGGACGACACTTTTGTTCACCTAGGTCTTCTAATGAGTAGGTTACCCCCCTTTATGTTGATCACGGTTTTAAGGACTGACTATCTTCATTGCACACCGTCAACTGTCATCAGTGCCTTGATCTCCTCCCTTAGGTCACACAACTTATGTTGATGTTAACAGACAAACCGAGAGATGAACCAAACCCAAAGTGCTTGATGTCATCTCGTTCCACTGTATCAGTGGTGCTAAGGGAATGTTCTTTAAACCCAAAAATTGTCAATCGTCGATCTCATATATATATATATATATATATATATATATATATATATATATATATATATATATATATATATATATATATATATATATATATATATATATATATATATATATATATATATATATATATATATATATATATATATATATATATACTACTCGTCAAAAGTCAAGGGCCACTTAGAAAAACCTAAGTTGAAACCATAAAACAAATCTGATATAAACGTAATTGGTATCAGACAAAACGGCATTTATTGAATACCATATTGACATGTCACGTAAAGAAATGGAAACACACATTCAAACGCAATGAAGCTGTGAAGTGTGTCACCCACCTTTTCAAAAGTCACACAATAGATATTGGACAAATAGACATTTCAAAATCGGGTATGACCACCGTTTGCAGCAAGGCATTCAAGACAGCGTAGACGCATCGAGTCCACAAGGGTCCGAAGAGTATCCTGAGGAACAGCTTGCCATTCCTGAAGCAGAAATGCAGTCAGCTATGCAACATCCATTGGCAGGGGGTGATTTGTTGACAACCTTCGACCAAAGACATCACAGAGGTGCTCAATAGGAGAAAGGTCAGGTGAATGTGCTGGCTACGCCATCCTGATGATCCCATGTTGCTGATTAAACTCATTCACCACACGAGCTCGATGGGGTCGAGCGTTATCATCTTGGAGGATGGCATTACCACCTATGGCCTCCAGAGCAGGCTGAACAATTGGTCTCAACATTTTGTTCTGGTATCTTGGGCTGGTCAAGTTGCCTTGGATGATGTAGAGTGGGGTCCTGCCGTGTCTGTAGAAGCCTCCCCAGACATGACGGAACCCCTACCATAACGATCCACCTCTCGAATTGTGTCATCAGTAAATCGCTCTCCTGGTCGTTTCCAAACTCGAATCCTGCCATCATTGAAAGACACAGTGAATCGAGATTCATCAGTGAAGAGAACTTGATTCCATTGTTGCCTTGTCCATCGGATGTGCTCGCGACACCAAGCAACACGGGCTCTGCGATGAGCAGGAGTAAGAGGGATTCTGACTGCAGGACGTCGAGCAGCCAGTCCAAATTCATGTAAACGTCAGCGAATGGTGCTTTGACTGACATTAACGTTTACAATTTGTCTCAGCTGACATCTTAGAGTGGAACAAGTCACTGTTCGATGGCGCAGGACTGACAATAAGAGGTACCGGTCATCTTGTCTATTGGTGCATCTAGGGCGACCTGGTCGGTGGCGATCTTCCACAGTTCCTGTGGCCTGAAATCTCTCCAAAATTTTTTGGATAGTAGAGTGTGACACTGCAAGCCGTCTAGCAACCTCACGGACAGATAAACCACTTTCAACCCACGCTATAGCCCTCATTCTTTGTAAGGTGTCAAGACTTCTTCTCGATGGCATGGTTTTTGCAAGTGATGAAACTACCCTAAGTCTGCTGATTGTGAAACAAATTAAGAGTAAACTCTGTTCACGAAAAGTCGCCATTGCACGTGGAATGTCAATCAGCACGATTACTTCACCTGTTTGATTGTACGGAAGTTTGAAAAACAGTTTTAAAATGTGAATTTATGGTCAGCAAACCAAATTGCACGTGATCACCTTGGTTGTCGGTGAGTTGTTTTTATGCTTACCGTGCATAGAGGACTGCCAGAGGAAGATATTGCACCCATTTTTACTAAAAACATCCTTCATTTAATCATTCTATGCGCGTATATAAAAGTGTATTGAAAATAATAGGGTGGCCCTTGACTTTTGACGAGTAGTATATATACATATTATCAACAAGCTCCAGGCAGAACATCCAGGAGACGCACATAAAATAAATTAACAAACAAACAATTAGTAGAAAACGAGCAATTAAACAGCCTAAATAAATCAATACATAATTATGTTATGCGCATTCTGCTGTATGTCTTGATGAGTGGGCGTGCAGAGCATATGTATGTCTATTAAACTCAATATATTCTTTTATTATTCATAACATAGATTACAAATATTGTTTGTTTTGCTCTGCTCAGATCTCTTCATTTTTTTTTTTTTTTAGTTTGCTGTTTGTTTCTCGGAATCTATTACTCAATGTTGATTTCAATGTTTGATATGACATTTTTTTCTGTTTTCATTTTTTACTTACTTTAATTTTTATATCCACTGTTGCAGTGAAACATAATGATGAAGTTTACGTTCTTGAGCCAAGTGTCTCACAATGGCTGCTGTCAGCTTGTGTTGTTGTAGGATGTCTGTGATGTTGTCTATCTGCATTTTGTTCTTCCCATGCGCTGAAGCCAGATCTCAAAGTCGTGTAGGCGAGTAGTAGTAATGTATCAGGCTCCATTCTCATGAGCTGGTTAAACCACATAATTTTCTATCTCTCTGCAAACTTGATGAAGGGTGTGGTTCCACCAATTTTTCTGATGTCATCATATCCAATTCTGTGTATCCTGGTAACCATTAATGGCTTTTGTTAAGCATCTCATCTCACATGTTGTGATTTTCCTCTCCTCTAATTTGGCCAGGGACCATGTTTGACTCTGACAGGTGTGACGTAGAATGGAAACATTGATACAGTAATCTGAAAGCCCTTTGCTTTCCCATTTAGTGTCTACTATTGGCGAAGCCAAACCACGCAATTTTCTGTTTGTATGACTCACCTTTGAATCCACGCCCTTTTTCTGGGAACATAACAACAGAGTTGTTTACCAACTTTTCGCAACCTACCAGTCTTAAAAGGGGAGCGAGTCACGTTTGTTTACCTGAGTTTCTCACGCGAGCTGATTTGCCAATTATCGGTCATTAGACAGATCGCACTTGGGATAAACACTTAACCCTTTGATCTTCAGATACATGGGAACTTTGAAGCCGTTTTGCATTTCATCTCGAGAACGCGAGCGATTTCGAAAGAAACCCTGTTATCGGGACGAGGTCTTTGATGTCGGGCAAAGCAGCGCTAGACGATGAAAACGGTGGCCGTAAGAGAACTTTTCATCTTTTCCACAGTTTCTCAATCCTATGGTTCGCACGTTAATGCAAAATTAACACCATTAGGGATCTGAAAGCAAATTAATAGATATAAGCAGTGGTCCCTTAAACTCACTGATCAGTGTCGCTCAGAATTTTGGATAATCTAAACGCGTTATTCTATAACCATTATAGGAGTATGTTAATAGTTTTTCTGGGGATTGTTTCATTTCTGATCTGTGACCTGACAGGGCTGCCAGCGGTTTTTTTCTTGCCTGAACTTTGTTGTAACTTCTTGTAAAAACGTTTATTCTTTCACGTGGATTCATTAGCTATGAAACTGTTCCACAGAGGGCAAACACGTTTGCTGATTGATATGCGGAAAGTTTACCTATCATTGATTCTGATCATCGCATTGATTTAAGGAGAGATTAAATCACGCCCACTAACATCTCTTGAACAATCATAGGCAGTTATTTTAATTAACTTGGCCAGTAGGGGGGCGTCGCCAGAATCAAACAGGCACAGCGACCAAGATCAAAGAGACGAACTGAGGGATTTTAGGGGAGACTATCGGCGTTATCAAAGACAGTAGTGGTCCCTGATACGAGACGCAGTTGCTTGCCGCTAATTTCGCGTCTCGGTGTCAATCGTAGAACCGAGCGAACGGGGAAACCGAAACGGGCAGCAGCGAACGGAGATACGAAGACCAGGGTGCGGTTTCTTCTCTTGATTTGGCGGTCAGATCCCCAAAAGTTCGTGAGATCAAATAAGCTGTCAAGTTTATCATGTCCCACTCAACTTACATTCCATTTTAGCTAAATAGACCATGAAGACTAGACACGTTATCACTCGCTGGCCAGACCTTTACAGAAGCACTAGCTTTATTGAAATCTTGTTATAGATTTTCCCCTGGATTTTATATATAAATTTGCAGTGTTTTCTATTCTGTGCAAAGCGGTAATATATATTGCGTAAAGTGATCAGTGGTCTAGTTCAGTCATTCTATTTCAATGGATTTTGTGTTAATTTAAATCTATTAAATTAAACCATCTCAATAGTTCCAGTTGTAAATATAATGATCTATCTATTATATTATTTCAAAAGATAATAGATGCTTAAATTAACTTTTAAAGTCGCGAAGGAATTTATAATTAATAAATTCAGTTAAGTCCTAGTTTTATAGATGTGTTTTAACCACTAGAATTCGCGCAGTGTTTATTAAATACATAATTAAATACTCGAGTGTATTATAGGCTTAACGGGAAATTTATCGCGCTTGATTTTTCGGTATGTTACATGTCTTTTTTTCTTTCACACAGAGTGATCGTACCTGCGGTCCCAGCTAAATAAAGAAAGAAATAAAGAAATCATCCTATAAACTTCCAGTCATATTGAAGAAACATTTCTTTTAAAATATAATCTTGTGGCGGTCCTTGCGACCTAGCTGTCAGAATTAAATGAAATAAAGCCCACCCAAGAACATTTTAAAGAATAATCATCAAATTACCCTTACAAACCTGTAAGATAAACTGGAAGGTACTCATCGCCAGTAGCGATATCATATTTACTGTTTACTATGAGAGAGTACATATTTTCCTGACTGTGACAGCCTAGTAGTTTTTTTTTCCTCAATTGGATTTAATAAAACTATCATCACGCATTGAAGGAATTTTACCATAGCGGAGGATTAAAAGAGACCACTTCATTTTCACCCCTGTGCCGAACTGTGTTAGTACCATCCCATAGACTCCTTTTATATATATATAATAAAAACACGAGAACTCTTAGTCTTCAAGTCTTGCGATAAGTGAGAATATTTGTTACCAACAAACCCTCGCAAACATCTGGGGCGGGACATCGAAGGACTAGACAGTTCATATGTCGAAAGAGTACTTGCTGTTTTTATATACTTTTTATGGATCGTCTGAGGCTGCATTCGGTAAGTGTGTGAGTATATGAGTGTGGATCCTCACGCGTGTGTATGAATGACAGGAAATTTAATCGTTTTCTTTTGTAAACCTGTTGTTAACTTTCTTGCCTAGTAATATAATTTTTCTGTATTCCCTGCATTGTTCCTTTAAGGGGGAGTTGCTAATTGGTTAACTCTGTTTAAAAACCCCCTCCTTTCCATTTGCTTAGTAAAGGGAAGAACAGCTGGGAAGAACAGGTTTTTTTTTTCTATCACCTATACCTAACTTTGTAACACCTCTTTCAGAGTAATTAACTTCACTGTTAGGTTAACGTACCTATGTTCCTGATATTATCTATCTCTGGACTGGGTTTGTCTTTGTCTAATAAGCGGGAAGGGCTTAGTCGATACCAATCTTCTTCACCCCTCCCAAATTTGTTATTTGCATTTGTGTACTTATGATAATTTATGTAATACCTGATATTTGTTAGTGATTGATGTTTAAAGTGAATAAAATCACATAAACTCATTTAGTTCTGTGTGTTGGATATACCCACAGCCCAACATTTCCCCTATTCGTTTAATATAGTTTGTATCTACATCGTCTGTGTGTGTGAAAAACACCAAATCGGTGTGCGCGCAGATGCGAGTCTGGAAAACTGGCAAATAATTGTTTGACCAGGAGAGCGGAAGAGAAGATTGAGAGAAGCGATTTGTCGTAAATAAGTCTGTCTTTACTCTCCTCCAGCACGCTGTGAAGCAACTATTTAATATCTACATTTTCTATCACTGAGCTTTCCATCATCATTTTCCACTCTAAACCGGACCACTATTTCTAAGACTCTTTTCTCTCAAAATAAATTTACGACAATATTTGGCTGGCTCGTCCAGGATTATTTTGAGATACATTTGATGCACACATATTTGTGGGCTGGTTCTGGGATCTTGAGCTACATTTGAGGCAATCGTATAGCCGGGTTAAAGATATTTTGAGTCTGATTTAGTCTGGGTCTAACTAGGTAGAGTGTGAATGATTTGTCTTGTGAATTAGGGAAATAAATAAATAATTACACCCCTAGACAAACGTTCTTTAAGTATTTGGGTTGTCCACACAGCATATTTACAGGTTGTTTTCTCTCCACAGCAGTAGAAAGTACAGATAAACAAAAATATTTGCTATTTTAATTATCCTCTGGCGGAGATAATTCAATTTCTTTCTTTATAAGAGTTGCTGGGATTGCGTGATTGTTTTACAGTCACTAAGGTTTTTGAAGTTAAAAAGAGTTGAGCTTAGCTAAAGACGGATTGTTCTGATTTTTAAAAATTAAGTTAACAACGTCTCATCTCAATAATTGACTTTAGGGACGGAGTTTGTTGTCAGAGATTTAAAATTTAGGGGAAATTTTTTTTTTTTTTTCCTTTTAAATTGTTTTAATTTAAATTTTTCTCTACTGTTAGTAAAAGTAGATTTTTTTTCCAGTGTAACTTACCATTTAGTGGCATAGTCGCTTGCGTTTAGAGCCTTAATTGCCAGATAATAGCAGCGATAAGTTTGCACAGTACAGGTAGGAGGTAACTCTAGTAAATTTTTTTTTACTTTGGTTTTTTTCGTAGCGGCTTTGAGTTTTTCCCCTTCTTGTTCCATCTTACTATTCTCTAGTCTTAGAAGCATCCAGTTCTTTGACAATGGCAGAGAGAATTAGGATAAGATCCCTTTTGAGGCAAGAGGCCAAGGACTCAGGACTAGACACAGAAGCTGCGAATCTGTTTATCAACCAGGAACTTCAAAGGTATGACGCGGAGGAAGAGAGGGCAGAAGCTAGGAAGAAAGAAGCGGACGATCGTCAATTGGAGCAGAAGAAAATTGAGGCAGAGATGGACGCCCGCAGGGAAAGAGAGAGAGACAAGGAAAGACAGCATGAATTAGCGCTCAAGGCTTTAGAGAGTCGGAGTGCCTCTACTTCAAATAATGGAGAGCCGTCTTCGCCCCAGTCTCAAACAATGGATCTCTCCAGCACTCAGTCTGCCCAATTAACTGCTATGTCGTTTTCTTTAGAATCTTTTCCTAGCCCTAACGAAAAAATTGACAGCTACCTAGAAAAATTCGAGAGACTCGCGAATCTTTATGGGTTAGAGAGTACCCGCTGGGCGCTCAAACTTTCAACGTCACTGAAAGGCAATGCTTATGACGTGTACACAAAGCTGGGACCGAATCAACATGATTATGACCTGTTGAAGAAGGCCTTACTACAGCAGTTTGAGATGACTGCCCGAAAGTTTCTGCAGTTGTTCAGAAACAGCCGAAAAGAGAGCACGGAAACATTTCCCCAGTTCTCTTCACGTCTCACGGGTTATCTGACAAAGTGCATTGAATTATCTGACCTACCTCTTTCATATGAGGGACTCCTCGAACTTGTTCTTGTGGAGCAGATAAAATCCACTTTGTCGAATGAAACTCGTAGATTTTTGGCTGAACAGGGGGCAGTCAGGCTTGAAGACATACTCAATAAAGCCGAACGCTATAGCAATGCAATGGCCGAACTTCCCAGCACTAAACGTAAACCCACCGATGAGCCATCTCGAAAACAGAATCTAGAGCAGGCATCCTATTCTTCCACTTCCTCTCAACATTATAACCAAACGAGATAACAATACCCAGAAACCTCCCCAGGAAAAATCGAAATTCTACAAAACCCGATACCCCCCCAAACAACAATTCTGATCAACCCACCAAGCCTACGTGGCAGCGCGGCCACCAAGGTCAAGGAAAAGGGAAGACCCCTACACCAGGAACGTCTGATCAGGGCAAACAAACCGGTTCAAACCGCGTTGGATGTTTGCATACAGCCTCGAAAGGTAGAGTCAATGTCAGTGATTCTCAACCTGAGGGGGACCGACCCTCAACTCGAGGAACTGTAATTTTGAATGGTACCTCAACTACTTGTCTCTTTGACACTGGATTAAGTTTTAGTTGTATTGTTGCTAGACACCTAGTCAAACCAGGTCAGGAGACAGAGGAAACCGTCAAACTTAGTGGAGTTTTCAGGAGTGACGCACCCAGGACGCTTCCTATCGCACTGGTAGAAATACACTCTGACTTTGTCAGAGGAGTTATTAAAGCGGCCATAATGGATGATCCGATCTACCCAGTTATCCTGGGATGTAGATATGTGTTCATTGGGAGACCTAAGGAGCCGATTGTGGCAGCGGTAACCACAAGAGGGCAAGCCAAGAAGGAGAGGGAGCCTGCGCCAAACTTGTTGCCAAATGAACTGAAGGAGGCGCAACAAAAGGACCCTACTCTGGCGCCCTGCTTTAAAAAACTGCCCATGGCTAAGGACCCCAGACACAACGGAGACATCTTTTCTAAGGATGGTGTATTGTATCGTAGAACGGGCAACCCGGACACGGGGAATAACCAGCTCCTAGTACCGACGCAGTACAGAAACCAGATCTTAGAAATGGGGCACTCTCTTCCCTTTAGCGGACATATGGGACAAAACGCCACTATTCAGCGAATAAAAAACCACTATTGGTGGCCAGGAATGAACTCTGACATTGTCAGGTATGTGAAATCCTGCGCCCAGTGCCAACGGGTAGCACCCAAGCACTTGACACCCCCAGTACCTATGGGGCAAATGCCAATAGTAGGGACTCCATTTGAACGGGTTGCTGTCGACATTATTGGTCCTCTGGAAAAGACCAAAAGAAGGAACAGGTTCATCCTGACCTTAGTTGACACTTGCACTATGTGGGCCGAAGCCGTACCGCTACCATGCACTAATTCCAAGCATGTCGCAGAAGCCCTTGTGCAAATTTTTACACGGTTGGGATTCCCTCAACAAGTTTTGACGGACAATGGATCCCAATTCCGTAGCCTGTTAATGGAGGAGATCTTTAAGATCTTGAGGGCCAAACATATCCACACAAGTCCCTACCATCCGGCCGGAAATGGGCTCGTGGAACGTTTTAACGGTACCCTCACCATGATGTTACGTAAGCTGGGTCAGGAGAAACCGGAAGACTGGGACCAATATATATCGGCTGCCTTATTCGCCTACCGAGAGGTACCCCAAGCGTCTACGGGTTTTGCGCCAGCTACACTTTTATTTGGCAGACCTATTAAGGGGCCACTAGAAGCCTTACTTCGGTCCCTGACAGACCAGAAGGCTGACGAGACAGTCGTCTCTGCAAGCAAGTATGTATCTGAGCTTAAGGAAAGGCTAAAGCTAGGATGGGATCTAGCTACTACCAACCTTAAGAAAGCCCGCGCTAAAATTACTAAAAGATACAACAAAGCTGCAAAAGAGAGAGAACTACAACCAGGGGAGAAAGTCCTATTGCTACTTCCAACCGGAAGCAATAAACTTCGCATCGGATGGCAAGGACCGTTTACCGTCCTTAAAAAGATCTCACGTACCAACTACAAGATCTCCATCAAAGGAAAGGAGAAGGTCTTCCACATAAATCTGCTAAAGAAATATTTGGAAAGACCGGTGCCATCCTCCGAGCATCTCCTGGCTGTCGCCATAGCAACGGAAGACGAGGAAGATGATGATGGTTGCATGGAGTATCCATTGCAACCCACAGAATCCTTTAAAGATGTCAAGTTCGGCGACAATCTCTCACCAGAACAAAAAACAGAAACCAGGGCTCTACTAAAACAGTACAGTGCAGTCTTAACGGATGTACCTGGTCGAACAAATCTCATTGAATTTGATATGAAATTAACAAACGAGACCCCTGTTCAAACCAGAGTTTACCCCATCCCGTACGCTAAAGCTGATGCACTTCGCGGAGAAATAGACAAGCTGCGTCAGGCAGGAATTATCAGTGAGTCTACATCTCCTTACAGCTCGAGTGTAGTGCTGTTGCAGAAGCCCAATAAGGAAGTTCGGCTGTGCATTGATTACAGGTTGCTAAACGCGGTAACGGAATTCCAGCCCGAACCTCTCCAAACTGTTTCTGAGTTGTTCACCAAGCTCAGCAAAGCAAAGATCTTCTCCAAGATTGACCTCAGCAAAGGTTATTATCAAATACCAGTCAAGGAGGAAATTAAACCTTTGTTAGCTTTCAGCACTAGTGAAGGACATTACACATTTAACGTGATGCCGTTCGGTTTGCATAATGCACCAGGAGTGTTCACCAGGATGATGAGGAAGCTTCTACAACCTTTGCAAAGTCCCCATATCCATAATTTCATGGATGACATCTTAATTGCATCGGAAACCTATGAAGAACATATTGCTACGGTTGCTATGCTCCTCAGGAGACTACAGGAAACGGGTCTCACAGCCAGACCTAGCAAATGTCTCATCGGGTTTGAACAGTTAGACTTCCTGGGGCACACTATTTCTCACGGATGCAGTTGGCCTATTAAGAAGAACGTGGAGAAAATAATGGCAGCAAAAAGACCCCGAACGAAGAAAGACGTACGTTCCTTCATATCGCTATGTGCATACTATCAGAAGTACATCCAGAACTTCAACGGACTGACGGCACCTCTGACTGACCTCACAAAGAAAGGTTGTCCTGATAAGGTCATATGGGATCAAAAGTGCGAACACGCGTATAGCACTTTGAAAGGACAGTTGTCTGCATACCCCATTTTGAGGTTGCCTGACCTCAAGAAACCTTTTGTACTGAGAGTCGACGCGTCAGGTCAGGGCATCGGGTCAACACTGCTTCAAGCCGATGACAGTGACCTGAACATGCTATTTCCAGTTGCCTATGGCAGTCGGAAATTAAATAAAGCGGAACGGAACTACAGCGTAGTTGAAAGGGAATGTCTTGCTCTGATTGACGGTATCAGACGCCATCATGAGTTTTTTTATGGTACATCTTTCACGGTGCAAACAGACCACGCTCCGTTAGCATTTCTTGGTGCCAATAAAGAATTTAACGCAAGGATCATGCGTTGGGCGCTTCTTTTAAGCGTTTATTCTTTCAAAGTGGAATATATTCCGGGAAGACAGAATGTCGGGGCTGATTTCCTGAGTAGAAACTGGACTACAGAGGAAGAGGAGGAAGGTGAAGATACCAATCATCCAAAAGTTACCGATCAGGGCAGCTTCATCGTCATAAATCAAACATGAAAACACGTTTTCACGTCTCAAAAGAGGGGACGATTGTGATGGACGAACTCGGCTGACCCTGAACTTTGTTGTAACTTCTTGTAAAAACGTTTATTCTTTCACGTGGATTCATTAGCTATGAAACTGTTCCACAGAGGGCAAACACGTTTGCTGATTGATATGCGGAAAGTTTACCTATCGTTGATTCTGGTCATCGCATTGATTTAAGGAGAGATTAAATCACGCCCACTAACATCTCTTGAACAATCATAGGCAGTTATTTTAATTAACTTGGCCAGTGGGGGGCGTCGCCAGAATCAAACAGGCACAGCGACCAAGATCAAAGAGACGAACTGAGGGATTTTAGGGGAGACTATCGGCGTTATCAAAGACAGTAGTGGTCCCTGATACGAGACGCAGTTGCTTGCCGCTAATTTCGCGTCTCGGTGTCAATCGTAGAACCGAGCGAACGGGGGAAACCGAAACGGGCAGCAGCGAACGGAGATACGAAGACCAGGGTGCGGTTTCTTCTCTTGATTTGGCGGTCAGATCCCCAAAAGTTCGTGAGATCAAATAAGCTGTCAAGTTTATCATGTCCCACTCAACTTACATTCCATTTTAGCTAAATAGACCATGAAGACTAGACACGTTATCACTCGCTGGCCAGACCTTTACAGAAGCACTAGCTTTATTGAAATCTTGTTATAGATTTTCCCCTGGATTTTATATATAAATTTGCAGTGTTTTCTATTCTGTGCAAAGCGGTAATATATATTGCGTAAAGTGATCAGTGGTCTAGTTCAGTCATTCTATTTCAATGGATTTTGTGTTAATTTAAATCTATTAAATTAAACCATCTCAATAGTTCCAGTTGTAAATATAATGATCTATCTATTATATTATTTCAAAAGATAATAGATGCTTAAATTAACTTTTAAAGTCGCGAAGGAATTTATAATTAATAAATTCAGTTAAGTCCTAGTTTTATAGATGTGTTTTAACCACTAGAATTCGCGCAGTGTTTATTAAATACATAATTAAATACTCGAGTGTATTATAGGCTTAACGGGAAATTTATCGCGCTTGATTTTTCGGTATGTTACATGTCTTTTTTTCTTTCACACAGAGTGATCGTACCTGCGGTCCCAGCTAAATAAAGAAAGAAATAAAGAAATCATCCTATAAACTTCCAGTCATATTGAAGAAACATTTCTTTTAAAATATAATCTTGTGGCGGTCCTTGCGACCTAGCTGTCAGAATTAAATGAAATAAAGCCCACCCAAGAACATTTTAAAGAATAATCATCAAATTACCCTTACAAACCTGTAAGATAAACTGGAAGGTACTCATCGCCAGTAGCGATATCATATTTACTGTTTACTGTGAGAGAGTACATATTTTCCTGACTGTGACAGCCTAGTTTTTTTTTTCCTCAATTGGATTTAATAAAACTATCATCACGCATTGAAGGAATTTTACCATAGCGGAGGATTAAAAGAGACCACTTCATTTTCACCCCTGTGCCGAACTGTGTTAGTGCCATCCCATAGACTCCTTTATATATATATAATAAAAACACGAGAACTCTTAGTCTTCAAGTCTTGCGATAAGTGAGAATATTTGTTACCAACAAACCCTCGCAAACATCTGGGGCGGGACATCGAAGGACTAGACAGTTCATATGTCGAAAGAGTACTTGCTGTTTTTATATACTTTTTATGGATCGTCTGAGGCTGCATTCGGTAAGTGTGTGAGTATATGAGTGTGGATCCTCACGCGTGTGTATGAATGACAGGAAATTTAATCGTTTTCTTTTGTAAACCTGTTGTTAACTTTCTTGCCTAGTAATATAATTTTTCTGTATTCCCTGCATTGTTCCTTTAAGGGGGAGTTGCTAATTGGTTAACTCTGTTTAAAAACCCCCTCCTTTCCATTTGCTTAGTAAAGGGAAGAACAGCTGGGAAGAACAGGTTTTTTTTTCTATCACCTATACCTAACTTTGTAACACCTCTTTCAGAGTAATTAACTTCACTGTTAGGTTAACGTACCTATGTTCCTGATATTATCTATCTCTGGACTGGGTTTGTCTTTGTCTAATAAGCGGGAAGGGCTTAGTCGATACCAATCTTCTTCACCCCTCCCAAATTTGTTATTTGCATTTGTGTACTTATGATAATTTATGTAATACCTGATATTTGTTAGTGATTGATGTTTAAAGTGAATAAAATCACATAAACTCATTTAGTTCTGTGTGTTGGATATACCCACAGCCCAACATTTCCCCTATTCGTTTAATATAGTTTGTATCTACATCGTCTGTGTGTGTGAAAAACACCAAATCGGTGTGCGCGCAGATGCGAGTCTGGAAAACTGGCAAATAATTGTTTGACCAGGAGAGCGGAAGAGAAGATTGAGAGAAGCGATTTGTCGTAAATAAGTCTGTCTTTACTCTCCTCCAGCACGCTGTGAAGCAACTATTTAATATCTACATTTTCTATCACTGAGCTTTCCATCATCATTTTCCACTCTAAACCGGACCACTATTTCTAAGACTCTTTTCTCTCAAAATAAATTTACGACATATATATATATAAGAGAGAGAGAGAGAGAGAGAGAGAGAGAGAGAGAGAGAGAGAGAGAGAGAGAGAATATGTTTCCTTTTGTTACAATCATTGTACTAACTTTTTTATTTCGCTAAACTTCTTTTCCTTACTGAGTAGTAATTTAGTGGGGAATTTGTTCTTCATATTCTATTCTGTAACCTAGTGCTTATCTTTGACCTTTGGGTTATTACCTTCTTTTGTGATCCTTTCTCAACAAGTGGAGGGCACCTATTCGGTTATTTTCATATGTCTGTAAACAATGATTTTATTCAATTCTCTATGTTTTGATGTTGTAATAGTTTAATGATAATAAACAACAAAAAGAACTAAACGTTGTGTGTTGGTCAGACCCATTCCCAATTTACCATAGTTATTCATGTTTTGTGTGTCTTGTTGTCACATAATTGTGTGTGTGGGTGTGTTTAGTGTAACTTATATTTCATATAGGGAGAGAAAGGTTGTCTTATACTAAAATATAGTCGTATAGATAGGCTGGACTAGAGAAACTACTCATTCCAGAGACAGATCTTCCTCTTACACTATTCACTCGTGAAATCTATTTCTTACGCCTTTATTCTCACGTATTTACCACTATCACCTCTGCTCAGACGGGACCATAACTATCTTCTAACATATCTAAAATTTACGACAATAGCAAAGTGTTGGTTAGAATATACTATTTTATTTTATTCTGATAGCAAAGATGTTGTAAGAATCGTATAGTTCCCATTCTGATATTCTAATGTTTGAAAAGTGGTGACAGTTGGTTAGTCTCTACATTGGCCTTTTGAGGTCTCGTTTAATTTCTATCTCACGTCTTCTATTGTCAGTAAAAATTCTTCACTTATTATTTGAAATGTAGAACCTGTTTATGCATGATGTTGTTGACAGATATGTTAAGTGAGCCTGACAGTTTGCTAATCTTCATAGTTTCTGTCTTTGATGTGCTGATCTTCATGCTGTATCTTTCACATGTTTGAATTCAGTACATTTGTTAGACTTTTATATTTGTTTTCATCCACTTACATTAGGTTTTTTTTTAATTATTAAATAATTATTTTGTTTTTGATATATATATTTTTAACTATATTGAGCAATAGTTTATGTAGATCAATGTTTACCTCCTCTTCTACAGAAAATGTAGAGTTGTATGTTTTGTATATAGAGTTGTATGTTTTGTATATATAGCTGTATGTTATATGTATAGAGTTGTATATTTTGTATTTAGAGTTGTATGTTTTGTATATAGAGTTGTATGTTTTGTATATAGAGTTGTATGTTTTGTATATAGAGCTGTATGTTATGTAAATAGAGTTGTATGTTTTGTATATAGAGTTATATGTTTTGAATATAGAGTTGTATGTTTTGTAAGAATTATAGCAGTGGAATCCTTTGATATTCAGTTTTACACAGAAGAAAAGTGATGTAAATATAGACGTCTTTTTCTGTGATAGTTTAAAGCAGGGCTGTGAAGTCGGGAGTCGGAGTCGTGGAGTCAGTCGTTGTTTAGTGGAGTCGGGAGTCGGAGTCGTGGAGTCAGTCGTTGTTTAGTGGAGTCCGAGTCTGTAAAAATGGCCCGACTCCGACTCTTAAAGTTACGAGTCAAGGCAGATCCACGTTTTATCCATGAAAAAAGGGGATTGGGGTGGGGGGGGGGGGGGGGGCGAGAAGCACTTACAAAAATTGAAATAACACTTCAAAGTAGTTATTACTAACTTCGTAGATTTTAAGCAACAGAAGTAAAAAAGTACTTTGTGACGTTTTTGAAATAGTGATAAAGGAATAAATGCTGCACAGAGAATATCGTCTGTTAGACAATGACATCCTTTTGGCTAGTTTATACGTGCATCACATAATTCTAGTCCTACTGACAGAAGAACAGTAAATTAAAACTAAAGGTGTTATGTGCGAATTAACCATTCGTATGAAAAGCATACGAGAGAAACATGGGTCGGTTGTGTTGCAATTCCTGACTGTGACTCGGTAAAGAAAGCAATTTGTCTCTCTGCGCTTTCCTCTGTCATTATAACCTCTGCTACAGTTCTCAAGGCCTCTGCCTCTGCCCTGAAGTTACTTGAGAATGGTCCTGTTGCCACTGACAGCTTTTTTGTGCGCCAGTGCTTAGTGTCAGAAAGACACCTCCACTTCCATTTTCTGTTGCATTAGTTGCAGATCCATCTGTGTATGCATGGGTCCAGGTGTTGCGTGGGTAATTTTTCTCTATGTATTTTCTCGATATGGATTTTCTCTGTTGCAGTCTGGCTCTTCTTTCTTTCAATTCCAGGAATCAATATCTAACTAGATTCAAAACTGATTTTTACCAAGCAGTGAAAGAGGTTGAGAAACTTTACTGTATTTCTAAATTTAGCGCTCACAATACAATACCCTGCTATATCGAAATCATTGAAGATGCTGCTCTGACTGTCATAGCGTTACCACCCAGTCACGTCACTATGGAATGTGTTTCTGCCCTTATAATAATCAAATCTGATTTGAGTGCAGCAATGAAGCTGGACCTATTAGAAACTATCCTTAAATACTTTTTGAGTTTTTGTTTTGTACTATTGTCTGAATGAATGAATAGTTCATTGTTTAATCCACGAAAACCACGGGTTAATTTATTCACACATATAGCAGACGTACGAGCGTCTGATTGGCTGAGTGGTTAGAGCTTATGTCTGTCGTGGCAAAGGTGCCGGCTTTGAATCATGGTACTGACACGCTCCAGTCTACCCAGCTGTAAGTTGGTACCTGACCAGAGTCAGGGAAGGAAAAGGCAGCAAGGAAGGGAACTGGTTACTCCACCTCTCGGTGCTGGACTTAGTATGGTGAAGCCTCTAACACTTCCCTCCCCTACGGCAGTATATGCTATGAGGCTAACTGTACCTTGACCATACTTACACATATAACTCCATACGAGTGCATACTTTTATGTCATATGAAAAGTCAACAAGAAAACTATAGACGGAATCAGGAGTCGGACGTCTAAAATGTCAAGAGTTGGACGTCTAAAATGACAAGAGTCGGACGTCTAAAATGTCAAGAGTCGGACGTCTAAAATGTCAAGAGTCGACTCCACAAACCTGGTTTAAAGTTTTACACTTTTATTCACAGGCTGCATACAGAACACAACAGATGGGTGTTCTGGTCGCCGTGATGATGACTACCCCGCCTGTTTTTCACTTCGTCAGAAAGTTGTTTTCATCACCTGTTCTAATGAACGTGTCCACATCAGGTAAAAGATTAAGTGTCATCAATAACTACCTTTGTTGTTCTTCCTCTCCTATTTCTCATTGGTGTGTCATTGTCTCCCGAGCTTTGTCACCTGCAAACATGACGTTAATGAATAGAGATGTGAGATTTGCTGCTTTTAGATTTTCTTGATACTGTTTGGAATCTTTTAGGTGAGGGGTGTTGTAAATAAATGATAGAACATCTGCAACGCCAGGCATGTCGCGTGATGAGTTCCGATGTACTGTTACAAATGGCGGGGTACGTTTTTCTAGAGCTGGTCCTTTCGTCAGAAAAAAATGTCTCACGAAGTGGTTTTTCTTCTGAAGGAGATGGTGTCTCTACGATAGTTTGTGTTAGAGACTCTCCTTATGTCAGTATATAGATGATTCGGACTCCAGGTAAACCCAGCTCCTATTTTTGATGATCTCTCGTCGGTTAGGCCTAGCTTGACTTTTGTGCTTCGCTATGCTAGTGTCGTGTTTTGTATCGACGAAGATGACAGATTTTCCTGCAGCGGTTATGGCTACATGAATTAACCTGATCACCGTAGAGCTGTATGGAAACATTTATGAAATCCTTTATATACCCATTATAAATTAACTCTGGCTTATATTCTCCTTCCTATGAATGAGTGAACGACAACTCAGGGAGGTAGCCATGTTGGATTTCGGTCATCATATGTTTTGATCACTGCCAAGAGAACAGATTATTTATCTTATTATCGGACAGTGACAGGGAGATCTCAATCTTGCTAGAAACCCCCTTTCGTGGTTTCATAATTTATACTACAAACTATGGACGTCAAGTAACTTTGGTTATTTATCGATCCGCCTTCACTGACGCGTTTAGTCAGATAGGGGGATGTGGCCATAATGTATCATGACATTGAACTTTTGATGTACTGCCCATTATTTCTGAATGTGTCATGACTTCAGATCTGCTATGTATACCTACAAATTGATATGTCAACGAACCATGATGTACTCGTATGTCCCAGTGTGTACGTCTGAATAAATTGAGTAAACAAAGATTCCAGCAGTCTGCATTGGTGCCTTGTAGACACAAGTGTATGAGTGGTTATATTGGTCAGCACACGAACAGTACACCATTCGCGGTAATCACACTCTACACTTCTACTTCATACATACACCATCCTGCGTCGGCTGAAGTGACCAAGTTTAGGGCCTGCTTCCCCTGGAGCCTTTGCCTTCCCTAACTCAGGACTAGGGTGAGTTACCCATTTACAGCTGGGTAGACTGGAGCATGCCTGATCTCAACAACACACCACTCTTCTTTACAGAGAAGGACGGAAATTTTACAGTGGCGAGCCAGATTCCTGGGTCCAGCTTACGCAGTTTTGTGTTGAGAATCACAGTTTACAGCTGAAAGAACATTTGTTTGAACACATCAACACCAGTAGGACAGTTTTACAGTCGATGTCAGCTTGACCTGTATTACCGATAGGATGCTGTATCTAGGTCAGCGCTTGTTGACAGTTTTTTCGCTGTACAGACAGTATTACACAGGACAGTGGTATCAAGTGTAGAAAATATCTGGAGCAATATTGTTGACATTTCTCAACGTACAGAAGAATCACAGTGTTGTTGAACATAAAGTGCATAGTTCATCGTTGGTTCTTCAGATGCTCAACAGAGAAAAATTGACAGTGTAATAGTTTAAAATTAAATCTATTACTGAATAAAGTGGCAAGTTATTAGTATTAAAATAAACTGTGCCTGCTTTACAACACTATACCGGCAACACATTCCATTCATGACATAAGTTATATTTTATGCTATATGCGATTTACGCTTACATGTTATTTGTTTATCTGTGAAGGTGCCTATATGATGCGGGCCTGGCTGGGAGGTGACTAGAACAGGAAATACCCAGTGATATTGGTCTTGTTCTGGCGTTCGATAGGGAGCAATTTCTTAATTGAAATTTGCATGCAACATAGTTTGCAAATATTTGGTTAGTTGTGACGACTGTTTCATATTTGTATTTGTAACATTTTTTCGGTTCTTTATTTTTGTTTGATTTGTTTGTATAATTGTAGGTCTCATCTTTTCTTTCATTTCAGTTTTTTACACCCTTATGTTTATACACTGTGGCGTTATTTGTCTTGTTATCTTATGGCAGTTATCATCACGGTTTCTGTGATCATTTTTTTCATTTCTCCTATTTAATTTAATTTGATCTCTGCAAATGTGTTCATATTGTCTTTTCTTGTTTGTCCTTTGTAATGTCTTTAGTTGACATATGACGTATAGTGGTATACACTGATAGTAAAGTACTGATCTGTACTTTATGATTGTTATTGTTATAAAACAAAATGTACAAGACCTTTGTAAGGCTTGTCTCCCAAAGTGATTGGTAAAGGGAAATATTTTTTCCACAGGTACTCAAGTGATCTTTGATTACATTGAGGTATACAAACCATTTGTAAGGCTTTTGTCCCCCACAGTAAAATTTGAGATACAGTTATTGTTGTCCACAGGTACTCAAGTTATCATTGGTTATTATAAACCATACAAGTTTGGACTAAGACTAAGTCTATGGTATAGACTTGTCTCCCATTAACTTGAAAGAGGGTAATTTATTTACTTTTTCAGGTTTCTGATTTAAGAAGACAATATGTCTACATTAGATTATTTCATTACACAAGGAAAATCTCTTGATAAGACTGGAAAAGACTTAGAACAATGGGCTGTTGCTCAATATGACAAAGCATTAGCTGCAGAAGAGAAAAAAATTGCTGCTGCTGTTGAAGAAAGAAAAGCTGCTGCTGAGGAAAAAAAAGCTGCGGCTGAGGAGAGAAAACTTCAAATAGAAGAAAAAAAAGCTGCTGCAGAAGAAAGGAAAGCCTTTGCTGAAGAAAAAAGATTAGAAAAAGAAGCTGATACTGCTGCTGAACTTAAGAAATTGCAGATGCAAGTGGAGGAAAGGAGATTTGAGGCAGAACAGAAGAAATTAGAAGCTGATGCAGAGCAGAAAAAATTAGAAGTTGCAGCAGACAGAAAAAATTAGAAGCTGCTGCAGAACAGAAAAAATTAGAAGTTGGCTGCTGCTGCAGAACAGAAAAAATTAGAAGTTGCTGCTGCTGCAGAACAGAAAAAATTAGAAGCTGCTGCTGCTGCAGAACAAAAAAAATTAGATAGAGAAGCTGAAGAGAGAAAAGCAATAAGAGAACATGAGTTTGAATTAGAGAAATTAAAATTGACATGTATGAGTAATGTTAATCAGGCATCTGGTTGTAATGGTAAACCCTTTGTGTACAAGGTCAAGGTACCAGCGTTTAACCCTACCAGTGATGACATAACATTTTGGCTTTCTAGATTTGAACGGGCTTGTCGATCTCATAATGTTGACAAATCACAGTATGTGAATCAGTTGTCTGAAAATCTAAAAGGGGGAGTCTCTGAGTAAGTTATATTTTGTTGAAGAGGCCGACAAAGATAATTATGATGCTGTTAGGGCAGCTTTGATAAAGAGATATCAGCTGTCTGAGGAAGGTTACCGTCTTTTGTTTAAAACAATGAGACCTGAGGTAGGTGTACGAATTCTCAGATTTTTTCATCTCAAAAGCACGAATTACACTTTCACGATGGATTGAATTATCCAAAACAGAGAAAACATTTGATGGTCTTACGGATTTATTGCTAAGAGACAAGGTCATGTCTTCTGTAAATAAATCATTCCTAGAGTTCTTACATGAGCGTAAACCTGGTACAATAAAGCAAATGGAAGAATATTGTGACCAGTATGCCACGGCACACCCTGACATGATTCTTGGTAACTCTAACATTAAAGAGAGTATGCCAGTTGCTTCGGCAACAGAATATAATCAGAATTACTCACACAAATTCCAATGGAGCTAAAAATAAATTTGATAAAAAGGTTAATTGGAATAAGTATCAAAACCAAGATAACCACTCAAATCAGGGTTCTTCTTCGAAGAACTGGAATCGGGCTGATAGTCCTCGACACGCGAGGGTTCCCCATAATGTTAGAAATTCTCGGAAAGGGAGTAGCTATAGGAACTACCCAAGTGCTTCATGGAGACAAAAGAAACAATATTACAGGGATACTCAATATAATGAGCATGATGATTATGATCATGAATATTATGATTCAAACCCAAATAGGGGTTATAACAGAGGCAATAATAATTATAGAGACAATTATAACCGAGGTAGATCACAACACAAAAGACATGGTATATCGTATTACCAGGCTAACTCTGCACAACAGGAGTTCCACGACACCGATAATCAGAATAATTGATAAAAAAGACTCCAATAGTGTAGCAAATTCCGCTTTCGATTTTGCTAGAGCATCTGAGTGTTCGCAATGCAAAACATTATTCGATCCAACCACAGTGTCTACTTTAAGCTGCGGTCACCCACTTCCCGCTCTCCATGCGTCAATCGCGCATAATGGAAGGGGTGCTCTTGTCTTTAATAGGGGCCTAATAGATGGTACTCCGGTATCAATTCTTTTCGACTCGGGGTGCACTACAATTGGAGTGAGGCAATCACTCGTAAATCCTTCTCGAGCTACAGGCAATATAGTCAAATGTGTAACATTTGGTGGCACATTGGAGAAGTACTCCACTGCCATTATCAATATTGCTTCGCCTTTCTTTACAGGAGAGGTGCAAGCATGTCTCTTGCCGAATCCGATCGCTGATCTTATCATCGGTCGCATTCATGGAGTGAAAGAATGCACTCCACAGCAAATTTCTAATTGGGAAAATGTTAATATGCAATCTGCTAATGCTGTAATCACTAGGGCTCAAGCTCTTAATATGCCACAATCTTCACATTCTGAAGATAATGATGCGCAGATCCAAGATGATCCCTTGGAGATTTCCCACGATTCCTTTATCAAACAGCAAGAAGATGATCCTACTCTAAAGAAATTCTTTACTCTGGCAACAAAAGGTGATCCGAATAAGGAAACAAATCGTAAATCTTGGATTACGATGAAGAATGGCGTACTTGTACGTATGGTACAAGACTCCGCTAAGTCCATTCATTCTCAAATCCTTGTGCCTAAAAATATGAGAGTTAAAATCTTACAGCACGCTCATGATTCGCAGTGCTGGACATATGGGTTTTTCCCGTACTAAAGCTAGAGTTCTTCAATCTTTCTTTTGGCCTGCTGTGAATAAGGACATACGAATCTATTGTCGATCTTGTAAAGTATGTCAAGAGATTAAATCCAGAGGTCCACGCCATGATGCACCTATTCAGGCTGCAGACATTCCCATTCGGCCATTTCAAAAAATGGCGATAGACATCATTGGTCCATTTAAGATAAAGTCTGCTAGAGGACACCAATTTATTTTGACGTGTGTTGATATGTGCAAACGTTGGCCGGAGGCTGTTCCTCTAAAGAGCATAACTACTGCTGATGTCACAGATGCTCTTTGGTTAATATTTTCTCGTCTGGGATTTCCAGCAGAAATATTATCCGACCATGGTACCCAACTCATATCGGATACCATGTCTCAAGTAATGTCGACTCTGAAGATAGAGAGATCGCTGAGTAGTATTTATCATCCTATGTCCAATGGGATGGTGGAACGTTTGAATAGAACTCTGAAAACCTACTAGGTAAGATAACAGAAGATCATCCTCAGGATTGGGATAGGGTTTTACCCGCGGCTCTCTTTGCATATAGAGAGGTCGCCAACGAACATACAGGATTTTCTCCCTTTGAACTTGTCTTTGGCGCGAAACCGCGAGGTCCTATGTCCTTACTTCATGATCTTATAACTGCTGATAATATTGTCGATGACACAAAATCCTCTTATGAATATGTCATCGCACTTAGACACAAGATTATTGAAGCATGCAAATTGGCAACTGCTTCATCTGAATTTGCGAAACAGAAGGCAAGGGAATTTGCCAATAAAAAGAGATGTTTGCGACAACTTTGTCCAGGTGACAAAGCATTTGTCTTGCTACCTTGTAGGGAAAATAGACTTCTCATTTCTTGGAAAGGTCCGTACGATATAATATCAAAAGTTTCCGATGTTGACTATATCGTCGATATTGACGGGAAGCGTAAAACCTTCCACATCAACATGCTCACGGAATTCCATGAACGTCCTGATTATTTACAACCTGTTTTCCAGGCAACGGACGATTTTCCAGTCCAACATGGACAGTACTCATCTCTGTCAGTAATACAGGATGAGGAAACGAGTTTCTCGGATGTAAATTTACCTTTTCCAATGATTCCTCTTCACTCTAATGAATCATGGAAAGATGTTGCAATTTCTCCAGAATTATCTCCAGGAGAGCAGAAACAAGTTTCTACTATGTTAGAACAATTTCAGGATGTCCTTACTGACATTCCTGGTCAAACGGATGTCATTCAACATGACATTATTCTTACTGTCCATAGTCCTATAAAGAAGTCCAGACACGTATCCTATCCCTATACATTTCCAATCACAGGTAGTGAAAGAGTTAGATGAGTTTGTAGAGTTAAAAATTATTGAACCATCCACATCAGCATATTCTTCGCCGATGGTTATAGTACGGAAAAAAGACAATAACATACGTCTTTGCGTGGATTATCGCAAATTGAATCAAGTGACTAAATTCGATGCTGAACCTATGCCTTGACTAGAAGAGCTACTTACGAGACTATCGAATTCTCACTTCTTTACTAAACTCGATTTGTCTAAGGGATATTGGCAAGTTCCACTATCCGAACACGCCAAACCGTTTACTGCTTTTTCGACGCCTAGGGGTCTATTCCAATGGAATTTCATGCCTTTCGGTCTTATGAACGCCCCTGCTACATTTGTACGCATGATGCGTCGAATCCTATCTCATCGCTCAGATGTCATTGCGTATCATGATGACATCTGTCTTTTCAGTGATACTTGGAACGATCACTATAATGGTATAAATGAACTATTGTCTATCTTACGCGAGCATAACCTGACAGCGAAACCATCGAAAGCATGTATTGGTTTTAGCGAAATATCTTTCTTAGGACACCGTGTTGGTTCCATGCGTTCCTAAAAAAAACAGAAGACCATAATTAACCAAGTAAGATACTATAACATTTCTATTTCCTAAGACTAAAAAGCAAGTACGAAGTCTATCTTAGGTTCTAATACAATTTTAATGGGGTACGATTCATCCCGAATCTGGTCCACCATTTATGTCACCATCTTTCTTTCCTTGCTTGCTAAGAAAGGGTCTCCCTAATTGTAGTCCATATAGGACTCAAGTATGTCAATCCTCTATTTTGATAAGGTTTAAAACTATGTTTTCTACTTCACCTTATCCTAGTATTGGCCTACTATCGTATTAAGACATTTATTCCTTTCGTAGTGACGCCTTTCATCCACCGTGATTGGGGAGCGGCACTAAAAGCAAGAGTAACTCTGAATCTCCTTGCAACCTGTGATGTAAATTTACTCGGCAATTAAATGCCGCAGAGAAGAAATTAACTCGGTCCCCTAGACCGAGAATTAATTGGCTAATGGGTTTGGTCAACTCCCTTACACTTGGGCAAAAAATTTACTTCTGGGCGCAGCATTTCAATTGTATGGGAAACTGACCCAGAAAGCTCTACACTGCTATTCATTCAGAGTAAAAATCTGAAGAGCGCGAGATCGACGCGATACGCGATTGCTCTACAGCCATTTCATTTTTCTGATGTGCAAGCTATCCGTGGGTCAAAAAATGTGATGGGCAGATATTTTGTC